>PVJO010016598.1:8249-41582 GCA_004026905.1 Hystrix cristata
AGATAGCTGGATCTAGAGTGTGTGATTACTAAATTGATCCGTTGATCGGTTTGGCATTGTTCTGCTGGGATCAAGGATGTGAGCCTGAGATTGGGGGGTGGGAGTGCAGGCCGCCCTGGGGGCAGGTAGCCTAGATAAAAGACAGGAAGAAGCTAACTAGCTGCTTGTTTGCATTGCTTATTTGCATACATTCCTTGCAATTCCTCATTTTACTTTGCGGCCAGCTGGCTGCCGGTCTGCCACGCCAGCTTCCCTGCCTCAGACCAGCAGACTATAGACTGAAACCTCTACAGACTGTGAGCTAATAAACCTTTCTTCCCCTAACTTTGGGTGTCGAGTATTCTGTCCCAACAACAAGAAAAAAATAACTAAAACATCTTGTATTGACCTTCTGTCCTGTCTTCTGTCCTTTTGCTCTTCCCTATCTTATCTAGCCCCCCATCTTCCCTTGCCTCTTTTCCATTTCATAGGTGTAGAGATATATCAGTAGGTTCTGAAAACCTCATAACTTTCCTCTGTCCCAAAGTAGTCCTATATCCTGTCCTGCTCCTATATCCTGCTCCTACTTTCTGTCCTCACCCCTGTAAATATCTTCCTAAAACCTTCAGTACTAACCCTTCAGCCCAATTAAAGGACCTCCAACAGAATCTGATCCCATATCTAATTTTCACCTGTTACTATTTCTGCTATTTAGTTCTCCTCCTATTGACTTGTACTTCTTTTTCACCCATCCTCCCATCTCTTTTCTTCACTTCTCCTTCCACATCTCAGAATAACTCCTAACCACAAACATAAGCTGCAAAGAGTATTAATAAAGGGTGAAGATGTAATTGCAAGGTTTATCACATATAAGTGATGTATGATTATTGGGTCTATCAAGACTTTTACAATCAGAAGTAATTCTTTCCTCAAAATACAGGAACAGTGTCAAAACCATTTAAACAGCTAAAGGGGTAAATACACCTTTGGACAGATACAGCTGGAAAACACATCACTGGAGGGCAGTGTCTTACTAAAAAAATACTGATATCAATTATAAACTCTCATTACCACACTTTATCTTAACCCTCAGCATCAAAAAAAAAAAAAAAAGAAAAACCAACACACACAAACACACAGGCACATGCACATGCACGTGCCCATATCATACATTTGTACAGATACACACAGAATCATGGGAAAATGAGGCAACAAAAAGAGCCCCAAGATCTCCCAACTCTCCCGAGTGGATTGTAGGGGCACCAATGAAGAAGAAAGCAGATATGTACCATATAATGGAGCTTTGTGAATTGGTTAAAGAAGAGTTAAAGAAACTTGGCAAAATCAAAGAGGACATGACCCAAAAGTTTATGGAATTACCTTACAAAATGACCAGTGTGGATTTGGGGAAAACAAATATTTGGAAGAACTGACCAAAATTGTTCAAAATTGTGTAAAATGACAAAATTAGCAAAGAAATAGAGCCCATGAGAAGATATCAGACAGAAACACAGGATACAAAAATTGAATAGAATTTGTAAATTGCAGAAATGACCAATGTGAAGTCAAAGTTTCTGAAATTAAGGACAAAATGGTAAATTATGATGCATTTCTCAGAGAAGCCTTACAAATGACAAGAGAATGAGAAAAAAAATTTCCAGCAGTTACTAGATGATACTGATAAGTCCAACCTAAAGCTAATTGAAGTTTGAGAGAAACTAGAAGATAGCACACATAGAATAATAAAGTTTCTTACAGAAGTCATAATAGAAAACTTCCAAGTATGAAGAAAGAGTTCAGTATACAAGTAAGTGAGGCTTACAGAACACCAACTATGGTGCAAAAAAGAAACTCCCTAAGACACATTATAATTAAAATGTCAGATGTCCAGTAAAAAATCAGAATTTTAAAAGCTGTCAGAGAAAAGCAAAAAATCACATATAAAGGTAAACCCATTAGAATTACAGAAGACTTCTCAATACAAGCTTTAAAGGTCAGAAGAGTTTGGATTTAATTATTTCAAGCCCTGAAAGCAAACAGCTTCTAACCCAGATTAGCATATCTGTATAACAAAACTTTCTTTCAAAATAGTTGAAATAAGGACATTCCATGAAAAAGAACAACTCCAGAGATTTATGAACACCAGCCTAGCACTCCAGAAAATAATCAAGAATATCCTAAACAGAGACAGCAAAGCCAACAAAGCCAAAATTCCAGATGGAATGAATACATCAAGCAAGGCAAATAGATAAACAGCAACAACAACAACAAAGAAAAACAAATAAGTTGTCAACAGAAAAAGAGTGGCACTTCTCAGTAATAACTCCCCATGATAACAGCTTCAATTCCCCAGTCAAAAGACACAAATGGGAAGATTGGATAAAGAAACCAGAACCCAACAGTCTCTTGCATTCAAGAAACTCATCTAATCCAAAAAGATATTCATTGACCAAAAAATCAAAGGATGGAAAATAATATTTCATGCACCAGGACCCTGACAACAAGTCAGGGTAGAAATTTTACTCTCAAAGTAAACTATAAAACTGATCAGGAGAGACAAAGAAGGCCACTACATACTAGTTAATGGAATAATTCAACAAAAAGATAATACTTGCACCAAATACTAAAGCACTTGTCTTTATAAAACAGATACTTCCAGACATAAAAGATCAAATAAACACTAACACAATGATAGTATATGATCTCAATTGCCCATTTTTGCAAAGAGCTCTGCTAAACAAAAGTCAATAAAGTAGTATCAGAGCTGAACCACGCCCCTGAACATACGGACTTAATAGATATCTACAGTGTGTTCTACCCTACTGTAACAGAGTACACATTCTTTTTAGCAGAAAATGGAACTTTTTCCAAAATAGACCACAGACTAGTCTACAAATGCTACTTAAGTAAATATAAAAAATTGAATTCACTCCCTGTTTACTGTCAAACCATTGTGCAGTAAAACTAAAAATCACTCACAGAAGAAACCACAGAAAAATTAGAAACATCTGAAAACTTAATAACATGCTTCTGAATGCTCAATGAGTTACAGAAGAATCAAGGACAAAAATACACAATTTCTGGAAGCAAATAGAAATGTGCAGACAGCACACCAGAACCTATGGGCACAATGATTGCAGTCCTCAAAGGGAGGCTTATTGCAGTTAGTGCTCACATTGGGAAAACAGAGCCAGCTCAGATAAGTAACCTAATGAAGAACCTTAGGATACTCAAAAAACAATGACAGTCCAACCCCAGACTGAAATTATGGAGGGAAATCATAAAGATCAGGGCAGAAATTAATGAAATGGAGACTAAAACAAATACAAAGAATCAATGAATTTGAAGAACTGGTTCTTTGAAAAAATAAAACAGATAAACCCTTAGCCAGACTTATCAAAAGAAAGAGATAAAAGACTCACATCAATGCAATTAGAGATGAAAAAGATAAAATCACAGCAGACACCGTTGAAATCCAGAAGGTAGTAACTACTTTGAAAAATTGTATTCCAACAAATTGGAAGTTCTTAAATGGACAGATTGCTAGTCTCATATAAATTAGCAAAACTAAACCAAGAAAACGGAATTTTTGAACACTCTACTAACAATGAAATGAGGCAGTAGTAATAAACCTACCACATAAAGAAGCCCAGGACCTGATCAATATTCTTTTTATATTTCAGTTTAATTGGTGTTTGTTTTCTCTCCCTCTTATCTCCCTGTCTCTTTAAAAAAAAAAAAAGACAAAAAACTAAAACACCAACACAAACAACAACCCAGGACCTGAGGGATTTATTGCTGAATTCTACAAAACCTTTAAGTATGTTACATTACTAATATTCCTCAGACTATACAATGAAATTGAAAGGGAGAAGTGCTTCCAGACTCATTCCTGGAAGCCAGCATCACTCCGATCTCAAAATTAAACAAAGACCTAACTAAAAAGGAAAACTACAGCCCAGTCTCCTTAATGAACATAGATGCAAATATCTTGAACAAGTTATTGGCAAATAGAATGCAACACATCATAAAGAGGATCATATATTGTGACCAAGTAGGTTTTATCACGAGGTTGCAAGGATGACTCAACATAAGCAAATCAGTAAATGTAATGCACCACGTAGACAGAAGAAAGGACAAAAACCACATGATCATATCAATAGATGCTGAAAATGCTTTTGACAAAATCCCAACAGACCTTCGTAATTAAAAACCCTGAATAAAATAAGTATGGAAGGACCTTTCCTGAATCTGATGAAGGCCATTTATGACCAATCTATTGCCAACATCAAATTAAGTTCTTTAAGAACTAAAAATAGAAATTATATTTGACCCAGCTGTTCTCCTCCTAGGTGTCTTCCCAAAAGAGTTAAAGACAGCATGGTACAGCAATATACTGAAGATTTTCCCTCTAAAATCAGAAACAAGACAAGATGCCCACTGTTACCACTTCTGTTCAACATAGTACTCAAAACATTAGCCATAGCAGTCAGGCAAGAGAAAGAACTAAAAGGGATATGTATAGGAGAGGAAGAAGTAAAATTATTATTTGCAGATGATGTGATCCTCTGCATAGATCCAAGATTTCCACCAAAAACTCTTGGAAGTGATAACCAATTTCAGCAGTGTATCAGGATGCAAAATCAGCACACAAAAATCACTAGGCATTTGTGTATACCAATAAAGAACTTGCTGAGAAAGAAATTAAGGAAACAGTACCATTCACAGTGGCACAAAGAAAAATTAAATACCCAGGAATTAATCTAACCAAAGAAGTGAAAGACTTCTACAACAAAAAACTATAGTACTCTGAAAAAGGAAATTGAAGAGGACATCATAAGATAGAAAGATGTTCCCTGTTCCTGGGTAGGCTGAACTAATATTGCCAAAATGGCCATGCTCCCAAGTCTGATATGTAAATTCAACACCATCCCAATAAAAACACCAACAGCATTCCTCACGGATCTAGAGAAAACAATTCTAAAATTTATATGGAGCAAGAAGAGGACCAGAAGAGCAAGAGCAATCCTGGGCAACCAGGGCAAAGCAAGAGGCATCACAATACCCACATCCAAGTTATACTAAAGGGTAAAGTGATAAAAATGATATGGCCTTGGCACAGAAACAGACATGTGGGTCAATGGAACAGAATAAAGGAAGCAGATAAAACCCCTTTGACGAAGGGACCAAGAGGCGGAAAGATCGCCTCTTTAGCAAATGGTATTGGGAAAACTGGCCATTCATATGCAGAAGTTTCAAGCTGGATATATCTCTTGCTGTCTTCTAAACTAAAATCATAGTGGCTGAAAGATCTAAATATTAAAACAGAAACAGTCCACCTACTAGAAGATAAAGTAGGAAAATCTTTTGAAGTTTATGTATAGGCAGGGACTTTCTGAGTAGAACTCCAGTTGCTCAAGAAACAGTGGGATTATATCATTTAAAAAGCTTCTGGACAGCAAAGGAAACAACAGAGTGAAGAGATGACCTACAGAGTGTGAAAAAAATTTTTCTGGCTATTCCTTAGTCAGATGACTAATGTTTAGGAGATATAAAAAACTCAGGAAATATTAGATCCCCCTGAAATAAAAGGCCCAGTCAAAAAATGGACAAGTGAAATGACGAGACACTTCTTAGAAGAATTGCCTATAAATGTATGAAAAAAATTGCCAGTTAACATGTGAAAAAGTATTCTCTATCTGTAGTCTTTAGAGAAATCCAAATCAAAATAACACTAAGATTTCATGTTACACCCAAAAGAATGGCAATCATCAAAACAAGTAAAAACAAACGCTGTTGTGGCTGCAGTAAACAAAGGAACCCCTTTACATTGTTGGTGGGAATGAGTGTAAACTAGTACAACCGCTGTGGAAATCAGTGTGGAGATTTCTCAAAGAACTAAAAATAGAAATTACATTTGATCCGGCTATTTCCCTTCCATGTGTCTTTCCAAAAAACTTAAAGCAGCATAGTATAGCAATACACACATACTAGGGTTCATAGCAGTAAAATTCATAGTAGCTAAATCCAGAAGCAACCTGTATGTTCATCAGCAGACAAATGGATAAACAGGTATGTGATATGTGTTTGTAATGGAATAATACTTGGCTATAAAACCAGATAAAGTTGAGATATTTGTAGGAAACAGATGTAGGTAGAAAATAAAAAGTGAAATAAATCAGTCACAGAAGCTCCAGTGCCATGTGGTATCCCTCATTGGAATAAGGGAAAGTGTAAATAGCAAAATGGGAGGGGGGAAAAGGGAAGGTGAGGAAAAGAAAAGGGAAAAAAAGCAAATAGAAGGAAAAAATAGAAAGCTTTCGTAAATGATAAGGGAAGTAGAGTTGAGGCGAGGAGAGTGGGAAAAAAAGAATCAAGATATATTATGTATAGGTATAAATCCCTTATGATGAATGTAGTTATTATGTATATCAAAAATATACCAATAAAATTTAAACATAAGATAAGATGTCTTGGTGAATCTTATTTAAAAAAGCAAAATAAATGATTGATATGAGGAAGCAGGGAGATAGATCTTTTGGAAACAGGAGTCCGAGAGACTAAGGGCACAGGGAAGGGGAAGTAAAAAGATTTAAGATGTGTCATGTATGTGTACCAAATACAATGACTGTAAACATTATAGGTCATAAACATGAACTAATAATAGTAACGAAAATGGGGAAAAGATCTGGAAGTGGAGGGAGGGAGATGGAGGGAGGAAGGTAGGGAGGTGAAGGGGAATAAAAAAAATCAAGGTGTGTTTGTTATGGACATGTACCTACTCCGTAAGATGAATATAAACTTCATGTATTACACATGTGCTAATAAAATTAAGAAAAGTAACAAAAAGTCAGTTGCAGAATATAAGTGAACTTGAAGATAAATCTGTAGACGTTATCTGGAGAACAAAGAGAAAGTTCTTCAATAAAAATGCTCAGAATTTTGTATCCAGAGCAAAATGTGTCAGAAATGAAGTTTTATATAAGGTCTATTTTGGATTGGGGATTCAGCTCAGTGGTTAGAATACCACTAGCAAGTGCAAGACCCTGAGTTTGATCCGCAGTGCGTGCGGACGCGCGCGCACACACACACACACACACACACACAGCCTTTTTATAAAAGTGCAAGTGGAGACAATTTTGTTTTATAGCAGATCTGTACAATCAAAAATTCTGAAGGAAGCACTTTTGGCTTAAGGAAAATGACACCAGAGGGATCAGTATGGGGTTTATGATATATGTTGGTGTGACGTATAGAGTCGTGGAAGAATTTGGCGCAAGTCCTGCGGAGATCCCAAAGGGTCAGTATGTTACTGTTCTTACAGGAAAGACAAGAGGGTCATGGGTGGCAATTGGATGGTGCTTTGTAAATTTTAGGGAGTTTAGAAAATGTGTTTTGGTTCCCTTTTAGAATCATTCTCACAAGATTATTTGGGAGAATTAGTAGATGATGTGGAAATCAGATTGTAAGTGAATGAAAAAGAGGTGGTGATGAATGTAGATCAGTCGTAATTAGAAGGACGGGAAGTAGCAGGAGCACAGAATTTTTCTGAGAGGTCCTTCTGTGGTAACTTGGTGACGCTGATCGGGTCAAAGGAGTGGAAATGCAAGGGAGAGAAAGATGCTGACAACACAATCCTGGTAGAAAAGAGTCCTCAGAGCCATTGTTTGGCACAAGAATTCTTTCTGTAAAATTACATATGCCTAGTAATTTTACAGACATATTTCTATGGAATCTGTAGGCAATTAGGTGCTTAAAACTTTATTTTATACTAAATGTAGTTTTTCCCAAAGTCAAATTTGAATGATTCAGTTAGAGATTCCAGGGCATAGTAGGGCGAGTAACGTCCAAGCTGGGGGTCTGTGCTTGTACGAGCAAGGTCACGAGGCCCTGCTTCTGCCTCTTCTCTGAACAGGCCCGGTATGGGAGGAACCAGTGAGGGAAGATTTCTCTGATTGGGTTTTGTTGCTTCTCATGTAGTTTGGTACTCATTGTACTCTAGACATACTGAAATAAGCCATGGTTTCCTCCCAGCTATATTGGCTTTAGAAGAAAATGCAACTTTTCCAGCAGTGTTACCGAATCTTGCAGGTCCACTAGGGCAGTGGTATTTTGTTTCAGCTGGATTGGGCCCTAAGAGAGGATTGGAACAGATGTTTGAATTTGGTTAAATGCTTTCAATATTTATTACTTAGGTGACCTAGTTTAGAGGCAGTTGCAATAGAAAAAAAACAAGGCCATTTGGGAAAAACAGAGTTTATTGCATTCACCTTAGAAAATAGAATTTTTTCTTTTTTGTTTAGTTTATTTTATGTAGCTTGAATGTGTTGGGGGGACCCCCTGAGGGATTCTCTTCCTACATTGAACAGATATTTCCATGTAGGTTACATTAAAATTTTTCCCATATGAAATAGTTTTTAGTGGGACTGGAGAATAGTTTTGGAGCTCAAGTTCTTGATGCAACACCAGTTTAACCATGAAAGATAGGGACGTTGGCGGTCACGTCATAGAGATCTGCACTTCATAAATGAAGACGTTGAGACTTACAAGGACTTGGTAATGCATGAGTCAGGGCCCACAGAGATTCCACAGGGCACAGTGGAAGTGTAATTTGAATTTCTCTCATCCTGCTTAGAACTGTTTTTTCTGCCTCCATCTCGAGCTCTGTGTGTCCTGGAGAAGTGGGTACTTTGTAGGACAATCTAAGTGTTCACCCTCGATTCTGGGTGACTTGATACTGCTTGGTGTAAGGAAGATGCTAGCTTGTAAGAGGGAAGATTGTTAAAGGTCAACTTCCCTGAAATGTTTCAGTCACCTTTTCTAGTCTTCCAATTTCCAAAGAATGAGAGGGAGTGTGTAGGATTAGCATCCAAAACCCAGATACATGCACATCTCTTCTTGCTTCCCTTAGGGTGTGTGGCGAAGAGGTGACTGACGCACCCCTGTAAAGAACAGTAACTAGCACAAGTGGGAGAAGACTTGGGAGAATGAACAAAGAGGTGTCAGAGGCTTTGCAGGCAGTGGGTAGAGGTTACCGCCCGCATCTGACGGACAGGATACTCGTTCCTCATAGTGCTGTGAGAAAGAGGTCAAGGGAAAACGTAATGAGTTACAGCTATGGAGGCTGCATTCTCGTAAATGTGGTTCCAGGAATGACTGACAAAGTGAAGCACGTTGGAAGGCAGAAGGATAAAAGACGGAAGTGATAGCAGGGAGATGTAACTATATGCCTGGCTTCTTCTCCTGGCTACACAGCAGAGATGGGGTGACAGAAATATATTGGAAATTTGTGGAGATGACAGAACTTTATCTGTGTATCATCCAAAAACACTGACAGTTGGAGATTGGGAAGCGAGAAACCTGCCTTCTTTCTCCCTCATTTACTGTGGCTCTTGGTTTCTTTTTCTTTCAAAATTAGGCTTTAATTGATATATCAAAGTTTTACATATTCTAGGGTACCACGTAGTGTTTAAATATATATATATATACTGTGTAATATTCAAATCATGGTACATGTATTTGTCTGCTGAAACATTTATCATTTTTTTATTTTGAAAACATTGAGAAGCCTTTTTCCTAAATTTTTTTTTTTAAAGGAGTCTGGGTCTAATCATTTTTTAACATAATATTAAAGAATTGCAGAAAAGGACATATAACAGAAAAATGGCCATTTTAACTGCTTTAAATGTGCAGTTCACTGACATTGAACCCCCAAAAGAAAAACTCCACTTTTCAGCTAAGAGCTCCTTGTTCTTCTCCCCTCACCCTTGGTAATAGCTGGCCTTCTGTTTTCTGTCTGTATAAATTCATCACCTCTAGGGACCTCATCTAAGTGGTATCATTCAATATTTGTCATTTTTCTGTCTTAGTCACTTAGCATAATGTTTTCAGGTTCATGAATGTTGTAGCGTGTATCAGAGTTTTGTTCCTTTTTATGGTTGAGTAATATTCCATTGCACGTGCATATCACATTTGGCTTATCCATTCATTTGTCTAAGGCTATTTGGGTTGTTTCCACCATTAAGATATTATGAATACTAATGCGGTGAATATTGGAGTATAAGTCTATTGAGTCCATGCTTTCAATTCTTTTGGGTATATTCCTAGGAGTGGAATTACAGAATCACATGGTGATTCTTTGTTTAATTTTTAGAGGAGCTATAAAAGTGTTTTCCACAGTGACTAGTTTAACTGTTTTCCAAACGTGTAGATAGAATAGTATGAACAACCAACCCTGGGGAATATGCTCATTGTTTATTAAAATTTTTTGAATGCATTTATAAAGTTTTTGTTTTGTAAAATTTAAGAAAATAAGCTTTGCTTTTTCTCTGAACTGTATACTTCAGGTCAGTGGTGGTGAACCTGTGACACACGTGCTGTAGTGGGCTGTTTGTGTCATTGCAAGTTCTTAGAGGTTTGCCATCGCTGCTTTAGGTAGTATTTGAATATGAACTATTATTGTCAGAAGGGTAAACTTCTGTTTCTGTGCTGTCCTTATTGCAAGACAATAGTGAAAGAATCTAACATCCTTGTATAGCAAAAGGTTATGGTCACACTTATCCTTTTTAAATCATTGTTTGTCATTATTTTCACTTTAACTTGATGAGCTATTCATACTGTTACCTTGCGTTGTAAGAAAATCAAGCTAAATTCTCCTCGTCATGTTTGAAAAGTGGTGGAGCTGGCATTCAGTTAAAAGCCTTGCAGTTAGCCTTTCCCCAGTAGGGTAGGAACCTTAATTACTTGCTAAACTTCTTACATTTTGGCATTTTTAGAAAAGTCTATTAGGTTTTCTCTGACCCCTCTGAGTTGAGATAAATAGGAGATGATGCAACTTCTTTTAAAAATGACTTCAGGAAAGCTCTCCTGAGTAAACCAGTATAGCCATTTATATTTGACAAAAGCAAGACATTAGATATTAACAGTTCTTTCAATGGTTACTTGTTAAATGAATTGTGCACTTCAAGGATTTGTTGGTTACAATCCTCTTTGTTTTTCATAGCTTTTGAAAATTACCTCGTCTTTTGTCTATAGAGTGTCTGCTTCATTAGCATGTAACTTTGAAAACTTAAACTAGGAGAGAAAAGGGTGTGCTGTGTGCATCTGTGTCTGGCCCCCTTCTATTTTCTATCTGACTCTTTATCTGTTTCCTTTTTTCTAGGTGATATTACTATACATTGCACTTTTGCGGTGTTTTCTGCTTTTCAAAGTACTTTTAAATGCCTAGTCTCTTTTGACACAGTTTGAAAAATGGTAAAAGATTATTATATATGATAGTTTATTTTGTGAATTCTTACAGGATAGTTTAAGCAAAGTAGAGAAATTGTTAGAAACTCCAAAGTAGCCATCTTGCTACTTTTTTAAAAGGTCTATACATTGCATTTATTAATATTTTCCAATATATTTTTACTAGTGCCTATTAATTTATAAAATGCTGGGTTTCAAAGTAGTATTTTCATACATATTTCCATCATGTCTATTTCTCCATTACCTTCTCTTACCCCTCTCCCTCTTATTCCTTTTCCTCATGTTTAATAATACAAATAGTCTTCCTTCTGCCTACTTTCATGCCATCTTTTTTTTTTTTTTTTCAGATTCCACACACTAGGGAAGACATTTAGTACTTGTCTTTCTGAATCGGGCTTATTTCACTTAACATGATCTCCACTTCCTGCAAATGACACACTTTTGTTCTTCTCTGTGGATGAATAATACTGCCTTGTGTACATGGGCCACATTTTCTTGATGGGTAGTGTTTTTGGTTACTGTGGCTTCATAGTTTAGCTTGAGATTGGGTATCATAATGCCTCGCAGCCTTGCACTTCTTGCTTAGGATTGTTTTGGCTATTCTGGATCTTTTCTCTTTCCATGTGAATTTTGGGATTTTTTTTTCTAGTTATATGAAGAATGTCATTGGAATGTTGGTGGAGATTGCGTTGAATCTGTAGTGCACTTTTGGTAATGTGGCCCTTGTAACAACAGTTACCAGTCCACAAATGTGGGTGGTCTGTCCATCTTCTCATGTCATTCTTCAGTTTCTTTGTTCAGCATTCTGAAATGTTCATTGTAGAGGTCTTTGACCTCCTTGGTTAGGTTGGTTTCTATGTTTTTGTTTTTTTGAAAGCCTTTGTGAATGGATTTGTTTTCCTGATTTTTCTTTTTCATCTAGTTCATTTTTGGTATATATAAAAGCTTTTGATTTTTCAAACGTTGATTTCGTATCCTGGTCATCTTGCAGCTTACATAATTCTCAATTCATACCCATTTTTATGCCATTGATAGTCTTATGTGCTCTCCTCTTGGGATTATTTTGAAGTCAGTCTGTACATATTTCATGTTGATGAAAGATAAGGGCTATTAATAAATAACTTCAAGACCATTATCCCACCTAAAACAAAAATAATTACTTAATATTACTAAAAATCGGAGCAGGGGAGGGGGAAAGAACAGTGGGACAAGAAAAATAAGAAATGGAAGGAAAAAATGGAAACATAGGTTTTGTAAATAGGAGAGGTTGAGGGGAGGGGAATGGGAAAAAAAGAAGCAACAAGATATTTCATGTACAGGTACAAATCCCCTATGATGCACGTTATCACTATGTACATCTAAAATGTACCATTAAAATAAAATTTAAAAAAATCTGGGGATTCAAATTTCCCAAAATACTTAGGAAATTTTAACAGCTTATTTCTTTAAATCAGGATCAAATTGGTGTTCATTCATTACAGTAGGTTGGTGTACCTCTTAAAAGTCTTATAATCTATTTATCCTTCCCTTTTTTTGCTGGCATTTCTTCATTGAAGAAATCGTTGATTTTGCTTATTACATGCCTGTAATATTGACATGTCTCTCTCTCCTGAATTTCCTATAAATGGGATAACAGTCTAGGACCTAACCAGATTCAGGCTGATTTTTGACTGTGCTGCTTCATGGGTGTTGGTTTTTTTGTTTTTGTTTTTATAATTAAAGGACACAGTGTCAGTCTTTTTGACAGTCATTGGTGGTCACCGTCTAGATCTCTCTGGAGTTCAAATAAAGGTGTAGTGATGTGGTAATTCTACTTTTTTTTTTTGAGCTGGAATTTCCCCCCCTTCCCCACCTCTCTGCTGGGAATGGGACCCTGACTCCTGGCCTTTGCACTGAGCTACACTGTCAGCCCCTTTTTTATTTTGAGAAAGGGTCTCACTAAATCACTAGTGAGTTGCTCACTAGTGATCACTAGTTGCTCAGTTGGGGCTCAAAATTGCCATCTTCCTGCCTCAGCCTCACCACATGCTGGGATTATAGCCACCACACGTGACTTATTAGCTAGTTTTAAAAACAGTCAGTTATGCAAACATTGTATGTCATAAACATGAACTAAAAATAATAACAGCAGTAATAAAATGGAGAAAGAAGACTTGGAGATGCATGTCAGTGGGAAGGGAAGGGGATTGAAAAAGAATCAAGCTATGCTATGTACATGAACCTACTCCATAAGATGAATGTAAACTTCAAGTACTGTGAATAAAATAAGAAAATTGGGACAAACCCCCCAAATAAATAAATAGAATTGTTGTCTAATATCTTCCAAAGGTGCTTATGATTTTTTAAAAACTGAGTGGGTGGATGTTAGAAAATTTGAGCCCATTACAGTTGTTGTTCTTTGTTCCATCTTTGTCTAGAGGGAGTATCTTCAAATTGGACCGTGAGCCCTTTCTGGCCTCTTGGTCTCCAGCAATCTCATGTTTCTCATTCCTGATATTTTTCATGCTAGTCTAGCTGGAGATTCATCAGTTTTGTCAATTTCAAAGAAACAACCTGTGGCTTCAGTGATTTTTTTTTTTTCTGGTTTGTTGGTATCATATATTTTATTGATTTTTATTTTGATCTTTATTATTTTTTCTTTTGCTTATTTTGAGTTTCATTTTTTACACCCAAGCCCAGTTTTATGTGGAAGTTGATGTTGTTTATTTGAGACTGTTCTAATACAGGCATTTAGCACTACAGATTCATACTTTGGTACTAATTAAGTGACATTTGATAAATTTTGGTATGTTGTGTTTTAATTTTTGTCCCATTTAGAATAATTTCTAGCTTCCAGTGTGACTTCTTCTCTAATTTATTAGTTATTCTAGAGTGTCACATTTAGCTTCCAAATACAGTTTTTGAGGATTTCTCAGAGAGTTTTGTTGCTGTTGTAGCTTAATCCCATTATGGCCTGAAAATATACTCTTTATGACTCCAATTCTTGAAAATTTATTGAACTTTGTTATGTGTCCCAGAGTATGGTATGTCTTGGTAAAAATATTCTGTATGTACTTGAAAAAAATTCTGTTGTTGATAGGTATAGAGGGCTGAATAAATGTCAGAGAGATTAAGTTGGTTGATGTGTTAGGATTTCTTTATCTTTACTGATTTTCTACTTGTCTCTCAATTATTGTGAAGAAGATATTGAAACTACAACCAAAACTAATTTCTCAAAGACTTCTGGATTTGTTTTATTTTCAGTTTTTTAAAACATATTCTGATGCTCTCTTAATAGGTGCACAATAGTTTACAATTGTTGTGTTCTCTTGATGAGTTAACCCTTGTCCTCATGAAGTGATCCTTTTTTATCCTGGTAGTATGCTTTGCCCTTTACTAGTAACATAATTACTCCAGCTCTGATTCATATTGACAGATATTTTTCCATTCTTTATTTTTGTAGTGAGTTTTTGATAAGCAGTGTGTAGTTTGGTCATGCTTTGTATCCAGTCTCACAAGCTATGACTTTTAATTGAACGATTTAGACCATTCACGTTTTTCATGTACTTGAAAAAAATGAAATGGGATGAAATAATCTGCCCCTCCAATGTTATCATTGTATTAATCTTCCAAAGAAGAGACTTTTATGTGTTAGTTGCCTTCTAGCACCATGAGAAAATACCTGAAAAAATGTACTTAACTGAAGAAAGATTCCTTTTGGCTCACAGTTTCAGAGGTTTTGGTCCATCATCAGCTGTCTCCATTTTTTCTGGGTCTGTTTCGAAGCAGAGCATCATGGCAGAAGGACGTGGCGGAGCTGCTGCTGAGCTTATGACAGCCAGGAAGCAGAGAGCTTAGAGAGAGAGGAGAGGGCCAGGAACAAGGTGCATCCTTTAGCGGCACGGCCCGGTGACCGACTTCCTCAGCTGGGCCTGACCTTTTCAAATAGCCTTTCAGCTCTGAGCCTTGTGCCTTCATGAACACTGCTGAAGCGGGGGGACCAGCCTTCCATCTGTGAGGCTTTGAGGGATGTTTCATGTTTAAACCATGACACTTGTTCTCTCCGCTTTCTATAGTGTCCTTCCTGTGCCAGCTTTAAATTTAAAAAAAAATTGATTGTGGCAAAATACAGATAACATCATTTAAAATGTACTATTTAGTAGTGTTAGGTACATTCACACTGCTGTGTTACCTGTATCCAGAGCTCTTCACCTTGCAACACAGAAATTCTATATCCATTAACAGAAACTGTTTACCCTCCGCCCCCAACTACCGGCAGCCACTATTCTTTTTTCTCTTTCTATAAAGTTGGCTGCTATAGGCACCTCACGTAAGTGGAGTCATACAGTACTTGTCCTTTCGTGACTGGTTTATTTCACTCAGCATTAAGTTTTCAGGGTTCATCCATGTTATAGCATGTGTCAGAGTTTCTTTTTAAGGCTGAGTGATATTTTGTTGTATGTGTATTCCTCATTGTGTTCACTCATGAATGAATAACCAAAACTGTGTACTTTATTGAGCCCACCTTCCTTAGAAAGCAATTTAGAGGCTATCTGCTCTTTTCTACCGTGACTTCTGGGATGGCACACCCATTCCATTGCTGAGCAGTTTATTAGAGGTTCTGCCGGTTACTGCCAGAAAATCTAGCATGCGTGTGTGTGTGTGTGTGTGTGTGTGTGTGTATGTATGCACGGGTGTGTATTAGGGTCACCTGTCTGACGTAATGATGCTTTCAAAAGACACATTAGGAAGTTGTGCAGATTTGATCTCTGTCTTCTGATTTCAGGAGTGCCTGGACCCATCATTTGTATAGATTTCTCTGAGGCCATGGCCTCTTTACTCCAATATCTGTTAGAATTATTTGGCGATAATGGCCCGTAATTAGGGCAGGATTTTGTAACTCTGGTATGGTTGACATTTGGGGCCTCTACTTCTTTCTTGTAATGTTGTCATGTGCATTACAGGATATTTAGTATTTGCTCTCATTTCTACCCACTAGATCCTTGCTTGCCCTCTTTAAGTTTGGTTATTTAAAAAAATACCTATAGACTAGCTCCTTCTCTGTAGGCACATGAGCCAAGTGGCTTCAGCAGCTGAGCGCAGGATAACAGCTGTTTTTTTCCTAAACTGAAAGCTCAGTATTCAGGTTTCATTGCAGTGCTGGCACTTTGGGTTGCAATTTGGGCACGTGGTCTCCAGCAGGTTTGCTATCACTGCTGTAGCCTTTGCCAGACATCCCGGGGTGGGGGTAAAGGAAAACTAGTTCCAAAAGTACTTGGTTGTGTTGCCTGTGTTTACTAATGACAACTATGAAAATGCCCTTATTTTCTATGTTTTTATCCTCTCCAGATATCTGCCCTCCTTACTTTTAACTTCTCAATCTTTTTTGTCTTATTCATCTTACTTGAAGTCTAAAACAGGAATTTTACTGGATTGTCCCCTACATTTATATTTTTAGTGCAATCTTTTCTTTCCTCTTGTTCTCATGGATTTGTGTTTGCTTGTTTCATTTTTTGGAGTGTTTTTTCTGGCATACTGCAGTTCTCCATGCTCTTACTGGGAATCTCAGTACGTGCTGTCTTTTAGTCTCTTCAGCAGCAGCCTTTTACCTCCTAAGTCCTTGTCGTCTGATAGATAATTCCACATGAATGGAGTTTCAGACCACAAATACACATTTCTCTTTATGTGTATTTGTGTGGCATCTTCCTAGTGATTTATTTTTTGCTTCACGTTCCCACATACGTATTGTCCTTGAGTGCTCCATGGGAAAGAGCTTTTCTCTATCTCGTCAAATGCCGAATCATTGCTGACATTTTTTTTATGTCCACTAATGCCCTCACTTCTTGAGTTACATTGACTCATACTTCCTAACAACTTAAAAACTCACAATTACCTGAATTTTACCGAGAATCTGGTGTCAAGGTCTCAGAGTGGTCTCCCTGGGCCTTCTCTGCATCACTCTTTCTCTTCTGCCTTTTCTAACTCGTGACTTCACACCTGAGGATGCTCAAGAAGGGAGAAGGGATTATATCGTGTCACACTGCCTTCTGTGGGACGTGGGAACCTTTTTCTGTTGGGGGTTCTCTTCTGCGAGGTCCAAGCCCTTGTCTGAAGTGGAAAAGGCTGTGTGTTTTGCCAGATCCTCCTACCCTCTCACAGGTCAAATAATGGGTTTAGAAGAAATACGGAAAAGTTTAGTTCATCTTTGCGGCAGAAATTGCTATTACGAAGGCAATAGTGTAAACAGTGTGTGACTAATCCTTTCTTCTGAGGAAGGCAATTTTAGGCAATTGTTTCCCTTCTGTTTACAAGATACAGAGGTTTCCATAGATTTATGTCTTCAGACGGCCTGACCTACCCCTCATTTCTCCCTGTTTCTTTTCTGTATGTCACCTGTGTCTCCCCCATTAACTCTTTCGCCCTGTGCAGTTATACTTCAACCTCTCCCACTGCCACTGCTGCCCTGTTCGTGTTGTCAGTGACCTCCCACCAAACCTAGTGGCCTTTTTAAATTTCTTATGTCCCTTTTGTTTTTCTGCAGCACTTTGTGGGTAACTCTTTCTCTCTTCCTCCTAGAAACTTCCTTTCACTCATCATTTCCAGACGTATATTATTCTTGTTTTTATCTCTTCTGATTTTGCCCCTTGTACTCTCTTTATGTCCTCACCACTGAGAGCGATTATCTTCAAAGACTACGGGGTTCTATCCTTTTCGTTGGCTGGAACAGTTTTACCTTTGAAGATACAGCCCTGTTTAGAATGTCACTGTATGTAGACTCAGAGGCTTTCACTAAGCGCTCCATGGAGGTCCGCCCACATTTCTGTCTCTAAAACCAACACAGTCATCTTCACCACAGACTGACTCTTGCTTCCAGTGCCTGTGACTTCGCACATCTCTTTGCTCTTCCCCTTCCCTGGGCCTTGCCTCAGAAATGCCCTTCTAGTCAACCGGGCTTTAAGGCTTCAGGTTTTGCTGAACTTCTCTCTCTTGGTCCCACCCGTCACTCATGTAATCAGGTCCCATAGTTCTTCAGGTGGTTACCGCCGAATGGGCATTTCTTGACTCATTCACTGCAGATACTGGTCAGAGATTTCTTATTGTGGTAGGTGAAGGGTTAGCTTATCTATCTCATCTCTTGTCCTTAGCCTTCTTCCCAGCCATTACTTTGTATGCGTCATTTTCCTGTCTCTTCAAAGTCAAACAGCACATTTAAGCCTTGATTTATTCTTCTATCAGTGTCACCTGTCAAGGTCATGGATGTTATCCCCCGTCTATTTTGAAAGATGAGGCCAATGGCCCCTCTAGTCTTCCTTTCACTTCTCCTCTTCCTCTTTCTCTTTCAGAATTTTTCAGTCTCCTTCCAGCTAATTCTGGACCTTTATATCACCAGAGTTGGTAACATGGGTGCTTGTAACATTTAGAATTTTTGTCATACTTTGTTCATGGATGTACCTGCTCAGTGTAAAGCGAAATAAGGTGTTCAGGTTTTTTCTTTTGGATGTACCTATTGCCAGCATCCCTGTGCCTTATAAAGGAAGATGTTCCCAGCATCACATTGATGTGGATTCTCTTTTTCCTGATTCACCATATAGTCGCGTGTCTAAAATATCCATCATATTTTCCGTTTCTCCCTGTCCTTCTGGCTGCCTGTCCCACATCCTGTTAGGGGAAACTTGGCAAACCAGGCATCATGCTGGCAAAACTAAAAATGCCAGGAGAGGACTTTACTGTAGAGGAGAGGAGTATGTTTTGTGGTTCACTTCAGGTGGTTTCATTCTTTAGAGAGGAATACTTACTTTTTCCCCGAGGGGGATAAAAATGTGACTTTTGGATGATCTGTTTTCTAAAACTGGGGAGGGCAATTGTCTTCATATATAGATTTTCAATGAAGACACCAGTGTTCAGCCCTGCTTCTCATTATTCCCCCTTTCCTTCCTTGGCCTCAGCATCTAGAACTTCCCTGTGGTTCCCAAGAAATAGAAGTAGAGTGGATCAAGACTGTTTAAAAAATAAATTGTAGGATAAAGCATCAAGATACCCTGCACACAGAGGCTAGGTAATATTTTGTGAAATTTGTTTGGATTATATAAAAGCACATACCTATAGATATAAATATAGATATATAGCTGAGTACTGCATCTTCATGTGCAAAGTACTTCTTCCTGTTCACTGATGTAAAAGAGTTAGAAGAATGTTTCGGGGGTCGTGACTTCCTCTAGCTTGCCCCCACAGTCAGTGTTGTTGTCTTGAATCTCTTACAAATTTGTCAGACACCTCTCAAAACCCATTTAGTGTCCTGTTTGGAGCAGATCTTGAGCAACCAGAAGGATGCTAGAGCAGAGACCCAGAGTTCTCCAGCTCTGCCAAATGTTGACTCAGTAGTTATGGGACTGAGGGGCTGCCTTGGGGGGGCAGAAGAAAGGCGAGGGGGCTCCCCAGTGGAGGGTTGCTGGGGGACTTAGGACAGGTATAGTAAATATCCTCATCAGTACAGTGTATTAAATATTTTAAACCCCTAGTGTGGCTGTACTATTGCACAGAGCCAAGTATTAATTTATATTTTCTTTTCCCTTTCCTACAATTTTCAGGGTGTCTTTGGAGGAAAGGGAAAGCCAGTGGAATGGGGGCATCTGTGTGTAGCTCCATGTTTGCAGTGTGTAAGCGACTCGGGGAGTCCTTGCACAACTGCGGGGCTCAAGTCCTAACTTCCTTGAGTTAGTGCTGGCTGTGGCCTGTTACTCAAGTTCTAGAGCTGGACTGGCTTGACCTTATTTCTCCATGTTTGTCACTTTCCTATTGTGTGGGGAAAGGAGCCCGTGTGTACACAGGCTTTCAACTCCTTCCTTGCTGCCCTGTGTCCTCAGTTCAGAGTGGAGAGAAGGAGGTGCTCACCTGGAAGGGAGACCGCAGGCCGGTTCCCCTTCCTGCTGGCATCAGGACAGGGGTGAGTTGTGGCAGCCCGGGTCTCCCAGGGTGCTGTGCTTTACTGCTCTGAACAGAAGCTGATCTGTGTGTCTGTGAGCCGGCTACAGCCCCACAGTGACAGGCTGACAGCGCAGCTGGGGAGCGACTTGCTTCTGAGATGCAGAGCAGCTTCCCCCTTTCATGGATGACAGAATAGACTTGTGACCACCAGATGTGTCCAGCTGTTTCGCCATGTGTTCCGTCCCAACCAAACATAAAGATCAAAACAACACTTACATCATCAAAACAGAAATGTGTACAGCGCTGACTCTTGGGCTTTTAGTAATTTACTTGCCAGGCTGGTGAGGGAATGCCCTCGGGTGGTATTGTGTCTGGGAAAATCCAGGCCCAAGGTGGGGTTTCCAGGCTTGCTAAGACTGCAGGCTTGAAAGAGAAACTCTGAAGTCCTGGTTAAGAGGAAAGCGTCCTAATTCCAGCCTCTTCTGTTCCGTTACCTCCGTCCTACAAAGTAACTCCTCCCTCAGCCTGGTGAATCCAAGAGAGTGAGTTATCCAGAACTCTGCTGCTTCTGATGAGACACTCACTCCTTGGTGGTGTTTTTGGTGTCTTGGCAGTTTACCCTTTACATGAACTGCCATGATGTCATTTCCACCCCGTTGGTTATTGTCGCCTTCTTAGCAGCAGTCTTTTGCATCGATCACACTGGAGAGCAGGTTCCCTCCTGCAGTCTGCGTGCTGCTAAAAAGGACCGTTCTAACTTTAGTCGCAATTTTCATTTCCTAGAATTAGTTGTTACAGCTTCTTTATATTTTTATTACTAGCTTTACTCAACTAGTAATTTCATTTCTCTCCTTCTAGGAATGCTTGAATCTGGGCAAAGGTTTATTATTTTAAAGTACAGAGTCTGCCCAAAAATGTATACACACTTCAGGAAAAGCAAAACTTGTGTAACTATTTTAATAACTAAATTTATTGAGATATCTGAGATTAATACAAGTTACCTTTGGCCTCTACCATTACAAGAGATGCTCAAAATGGTGGCTGTTGGCTCCAGACATTTATTAGTACAGTGAGCTGCTTCTTGGGTCACCTGGTCACTGAGATTGCTGCACACACATTTTCAATTTCTTCACTAAGGGCTGCAGTGTAGTGAGTTTTCTGCAATATACAACATCCTGTAGGGTCCCACCTATGAGGGTAACGCTATCTCTTGAAAAAACATCATACTGTTTTTCTTTTCTTGAACTGCGTATACATTTTTTTTGTGGACTCTGCACAAAACTGTCCCAGAAAATAAAAGGTTGGGCTGGGAGTGTAAAAACATAGCAGCTGGTGTTCAGAAGTCCTAGAGGTCTTCATTTATATTATTGAAAAAAGTGATAAGATGGTGATTAGTTTTTCTTATTATTCCTGGGAACCAGTAATTGTAAAGTATTTAGCCTGAATAGTACCATTTATATCGTTATGAGATGCAGCATAAACATTGTTTTCCTAAAAGCAGCCTTATAATTTATATTTCAAAAGAGAATTCAGAGTACTTTATTCTAGTTTTTTTTTTTTTTTTTAGTTTTAGTGTGTTGAGATTTTTTTGGGAGGGAGGTAGAGAGTAAACCCAGGGCCTTTGCACTGAGCTACATCTCCAGGCCTTTAACAAAAATTTTCTCTTTTTTTTGAGACAGGGGCTTCCTCAATTTTCCAGTTGCTTAGGCTAAACTCGAAATTGTTATCTTCCTGTCTCAGCCTCTCAGAGTGCAGGGTTTATTGGCATGCACCAATCCTGCCTGGCTGTGTGTTCAGATTTTTGCAAGTATTTCTTCTTAGTCTTGTGTGGTGGAGACTATATGTATTACCAGAATTTAGGGAATCGAGACTCAGAGGAGCTGACTGAGTAACCTGCCATCATTAGCCAGCTTTGCAGGGTCCCCCCGAACCATACTGACCCTGTTGGTTAAAGCTGATTTTGCTTCATTGACCAAGTTGGGAATTTCTTGCATAATCTCCTTCCTGTGTCCTTTTTCTTTTTATTTCCACTCATCTCTTTTCCAGGGATGCCAGTTTATTTATATTTGTACTGTTTGTGTCTCTGTCTGTGCCTTTTTCTTAGCTATTAATGTTACGTCTTTTGAGTTGAAGGCTGATGGTAGCCGTGCCATGAACCCTCTGATAAAATCCACTCATGACAACCTGTTTGTCCTCATACTGCTTGAGCAGACAGGCAGAGTTCCTTTAATGTGGGAGGTTTCTAAGGGTAAGTGGTTAGTTCTTGTCTTCTGCACTATGAATGGTCAGCTAATGTACTTGAAAGAGCAGAGGAGCCTTGCATGGAACTTATGCTCCTTTTTAAATTTAACTACTTTCTTGTTCTTGCCTCCTTAGTTGACTTTTGAAAGGCCATTATTTATTTTCTTATTCTTTCTTTGTTTCTTCCCAGAGTGACACCCCTTTCCTCTCAGAATGTGTTGACCCATCACGGCCAGGCCCAGGAGTATGTGCTCAAACCCAAGTACTTTCCAGTCCAGAAGGTGATCTCAGGAGAGCAGGCGACCGAAGGCTCGTTCCCACTGAGATATGGGCAGGACCACATGGCGGCACCTTTTCAGTGTGAGTACGGTTCAGTTAACCATCTTCCTAAGTTACAGTGTCATAGTTTGGCCACTCTGTGTGGTTTAGAGGACTTTAATGTGTTCCAGTAGATAAAATTCAAGAATCATTCAAAGACCCCCATTGGTTCCTGGAACAACCAGGCCACAGCTGCTTTCTTTATTCTGAGGAAAGACAGTTTTCCTGGATCGGGGAAAGAAATCTGAAGTAGTCTCCCTGTCATTCTGTTTCTGCAAGATGTCTGCGTTTCAGACACACATTTGCTGTAATTTTAGGTGCAGTTGCATGCCTGCCATGTTTACATTGATGGAATGTTTTCCTTAGCGAGCGAGCCAAGATTCATTCCCTGTGAAAAGGCTGAGGTGTCCTGCGCTGGTCTCTGAGCCTCACCTCCAGTGGATATTTTTGTGTTTAAGGTCCACCTACTTTTTGGTCTATTAAGCAGATGGCATGGCAGGCTGCTCTGATTTGTAAAGGGCTATTGTATCAGTGTCCAGCTTAGTCAGTATCTCGCTCTCTGGGAAGCTCGAAGACACAGCTCCTGGCTCAAAGGGTGGAGAATGTGATGATTTGTGGTTTAGGTATTACAGAGTGTCTGCTGGCAGCGTCTGCAGAAAACGTTCTGCAGCGAGGTGCAGACCATCGAAAGCAAGAGCTAGACACGCGCTCCTTCCAGCGGCATCCTGTTCCGTTGTGTGTTGACTGATTGCCTGCGCCATAAGTAATGAAAAAGAATGCCAGTTGTGGGGTGGCGGGGGACTGTCTTTCACCACCAGAAATAGTCCGAATAGCTGAGATGGAGCTCTGCTACTGTTTGACACTTAAGCAGTGTGTAGCTGCTGCACGCTTGATTCGCTACCGCTGTCTCCACCTCCCAGTTTCTGTACCAAACCTAAAGTGATTGACGCTTCCCTCAGAGTTGTCTTCCAGCTTGAAGAGTATCTAACAGCAGGTTTTTTACAACCGCTTTTCATATTTGCAAAAAGTTCTGATCAATAACTGGTGGCTGGAACCCAGAGAATAGTTTGGTGTGATTTATTGGGATGATTGAGTAAGCAAACCTGGGGACCTTAGGGAAAATTATGGAAATCATTTGCATCATCATCTAGCATTTAGGCACAATTACTTCCAAGTCATTTGCAAAGGGATAGATGTATCCATCTAACTTTGAAAGATCTTTTAATTTAGTACTTAATAGGATGTTCCTTATGTGAATATCACTTAGATGTATAATATTTTTCTAATCCCAAATTTAAAAATAAAAAGCAATACTTCTTATTTCCTTGGAATCTTAAATAGGTTCAATTTTAGAAGCTCCCCAGATTACAATGTGATGGGAAGTTGTTGATTATGTTGGTAAAGGAAGTGGTTTCAGAACAACATGGAGGTGTCAAGAAAAGGCAGTTTGGGAATCGCTGGTTTTAATGTTGGAGACATGGTTCTGACTGGTTAGTGAGGATTTGTTACTGGACTGGAATCTTTACTGTGTACACGCATTCTAAACTCTCAACCCTTGGTCGGACTGTTTTCTGGAAGATGAAATGGTATGTTAGAAGAGTGTGAAGTTTCTTATCTGTATTGTCTTAAACTTTCTCACCTGTCCTGTTTAAACTTATTTTTATGCGGTAGTCAACTAGTGAAAGGATATGGACTCACACATTATCAGAGTGATGGAGTTCTTTGGTCCAAAAGGTGGCTCTTGTTGAGAAAGAAGTTCAAGAATTGGCTGAGACGTTTAGGTGTACAGGAAGGGCAGGGAGAGGGATGTGGCTATTTTTGCTGAGGCCAGAGCTCTAGCGAGAGCTGGAAGTCTAATTGGAAAGTTTTAAGAAGAGATAATTTGGCAAGACTGTGGAGAATATTGAAATAGGAAAACTGAGTAATAACAGGAAGATTAAAACTGGAAAAAGGGCCTACAAATAGTACAAAGGACCTAAAAGTGTTCTGTCTACCCATACTCCCACTGTGTGCCAAGTAAAAGAGGAAACCTTATGCAGAACCAAAAGGAAAAAGAAGTTTGTAATAGAAATCTGAGGAAAAGCAGAAACTTGCAGTAGCTTCATTTTCATTTTTATAAAAAAGATCAAATACAAACATGAAATTCTCATACTGAAAGATTGGAAGGTTAGACAGAAGTGGATAATTCTTGCTCTTTAGAAAAAGAGATTAGGATCCTTTGGGCATGCTGTGTGTTAGGATAAACTTGAAGGATTGGTGTATGTCTCTGCAGTCCAGCACCATTACTTTTGAGGAATGAATAGGACCAGAGAAGACATTTAGTTTGGCAAAGAATAAGTATTGTTTTCCCCCTTTAAAAGGGATTTTTTAAAAAAGAAGGTGGTCTACCATAATTATCAGTTGGTAGGTTTAGCATCGATACCTTGCAACCAGCAATAATTATATAAACCTAGATAAGCTCCAAGTGTTGTGCAAGTTACAATAGGAGGAGGAGATAGTTGGTGGTTTTACCAGTGCAGGTGACTAAGGATTTGTTGTTGACACCTGAGAAGAGAAAAGAGTGTTGTTCAGTATAGGCAGGAGGGGTTGGGGATTTCGCTCAGTGGTAGAGTGCTTGCCAACAAATGCAAGGCCCTGAGTTTTATGCCCAGCACTGCACCCCCCGAAAGAATAAGTGGGAAAGAGATGAGGCTGGGGCTGGTGGACTCACTAAAGCCAAATATGTTAATGTGTTAAATATAGCACTCTCCAGAAGAAACACACTAGATCAGGGGAAGCAAACCATGAAATTGGTAGTGAAGTACTCTATCTGGGAGCAGTGGATATTATTTTGGCATCTCCCAGAGTTTCAATGATACAGCTTGCCATTACTGTCCAATGTCTACAGAATAGTTTTCCTATTTTTGTTTTTACCAGCCTTTTGAGTCATTTCCTAGTAGGTTGATATCCTAGGTTGAGACTTCTCTGGTTACTGATAAAGCATATCTCTAGTGATACATGAATAACTTGGTCCTCTTTTCTAGTAACTGGTCTTAAAAGAATTTAACTTGCATGTGTATCATCTAGAGCAGAGGTCAGAAAACTTTTTCTTAAAGGACCTATACTCTTTTAGGCATTTTGAACCAAGAGGAAAATTGAGGATGTTATGTAGTACTTACATAGCTCTTTACAGCGTTGTTATTTAAGAATGTCAAGCTAATTCTTATCTTGCAGGATTGTAAAAATTATGGGTGGAGAGCTGGTTCTGGCTCGTGGGGTATGGTTTGCTAGTCCATGACTAGAGCCTCGCAGTCTCCCAATCTGCTAAACACAAGAAGATCTTGGACCTGATAGACCAATGCCTGGAACATGCCAGTAAACCCAAAAGCTTCCAAGAGCCCACCTGTACAGCTGTTCTTCACTGTCAGTGTCCCTGTCAGCCTCCCTCTCCATGCTGTAATTCTCAGGCACATCTCCACTTAGTTTGGAGGAAGCTGGAAAAGCACAAACTACCAAAAAGCTACTTGTGTCTGATCAGTCTAGTTTCTTTTAGTGTTAGAGTGACAGGCCACAGGGCAATAGGGAAAATAATGTGTGTCACAGAAAAACCTTTTGGTATTAGTGGAAGTAATATTTTTTGGATGAGGTAATAATGGTCATTGACTCTCTTGTATAATAGTAATATACCATCTGAATGGTTTGAAAAAGTTAAATTTATTTAATTTTAGAATTATTCTGTATCTAGCAATTCCAACTCCTAGGTGTAATACCCAAGAGAATTGAAAACATATTTCACACAAAAATTTGCTCATAAATATGTTCACAGCAGCACTATTCATAATATCCTGTGAAAACGTGCCACATGCTCATCAACTGATGAGTGAGAAACTAAATGAGCTATTTCCCTACAATATAATATTAACCATAAAAAGGAATGAGGTACTGATACTTGCTACAGCCTTAAATACAGGCTGAGTGAAAGAAACCAGGCACAGAAGGATTCCTGGTTTCATATTACATGATTCCATCTATATAGAATGTCCAGAATAGGCAAATCGATTAAGACAGAGCAAAGAGGGAGAATGATGAGAGGGAGAATGGAGAGCGACTATTCATAGGTAAGTGGTAATATTCTGGAATTCGATGGTCATGATGGTTGTACAATCCTGTGAATATTTTAACAAGCACTGAATTGTACACTTAAATTAAAAAAGGTGCATATATCAGTTAAAAAAGGTGAAGTGTTTGGTATGCTAATTGTTAAAAATGAAAAATACTTGTAGAAATGATTGCCGGTGGGAGCTTGTAAAAGTCGTCAGCTCCAAGGCATGGACCTGCAGCTGTCTCGAGTCCCTGTTCTCACATCCCAGCTGTAGGGTCAGCTAGCCTCCTGACCCCTGCCTGCAGTCCCAGACCATGAAGACCTTGGGCACCTGAGACCTCTTCTCTATACTTCTAGTGACACTAGGGTTGATTGCATGTCTGGTAGCGTTGACCTTCCGACTTATGTTCAGGATGATGTCGAGAAGCATGAGAAGACATGACAGCATCTTAGGGTGCGATGACGAGCAGCAGTGTCTCCCCTCGGAAAAAGACAATCATTTGTCTGGAGTGAAGAATCTCTGTGGTCGCAGACTGTTCATCACTGTACCAGTGATGTCTGGGTCTCTCTGGTTGCCCTGGCTGAGAGGGAAGAAGGGTTCCACAAAGCTTAGAGGAGGCAGCTGAAGTTGTTTGCTTTTGACAAGACAAATCAACACAAGGGGACTGACGGTGTTTTGCATGGATAAGTTTGCCAATGCCACCCACTTCAAAGAAATGGGCAAGGACATTGAGTAAAGGCTCTAGACACCACTGCTTGTTCCAGAATGCTCTTAGGGGGTTGTCCATGTGGCATACATAGCACCCAAGAGAGGCGAGAAGGTGGGGCTTCAGGGCACTGAATGCCAAGTTTAGCCTCTACTTATTGGCCCTTTGCAAAAGAATGAATAATCCTCAGGGTAGCAACTGGATAAAAGCAAAAACAAAATGAGACAAAATAAGAACAAAAAAACTAAACTGGAACCATATTCTTATACACAAGACGGATTGCCATATTTAGATCTTCAGAAGAGCAGCATTTGATGATGCTAGTGAGGGAGACTCGCCCTGAGAACCACTGTAGCCTCAGTTACACCTCATGTGAAGGGGGAAAAGAAGTAGCAGGAGAACCTAGTGTATTGGTAGCTCCTCTTGTCAGAGACCGACAGTTACTGACAGATTTATTGGAAGCCCTTTAGGGCAGAGCTTTGCAGATGGACCAAGCCAGTACTTGGAGGGAGAGAAGACTTCCAGAGACGCACATTCTGCAGCATTGGAAGCCTTCCCTGCGTGGAGACTACCTTTAACTTGTGTGCAAATAAGTGTGTCTTTGGTATGGGTGCCACATCAACCCAGAGGATACTAAATGGCAGTAGAATTTGGACCACCCAGCAATCTTCCAAGAAGCTGATGAAAACCCACAAAAACTGAATAAGCATTTAACAGGAGTACTAAGTGTGAAAACTGACTGCTTTAAAGAAGGGACAATGGGATGATAAAGCTTGCTATTTTTCTCTTGGAAAATCAAAAAGTTCCTAAAGCTACTTGCTCACCCATGCACAGTTTTGTTTGTGAGTTAGGAACCTCGAGCCAGTTTCCTGGTCTTACTGCAGTGTGTGTGTTAGCTTGAAGATGGCCGGAAGAAAATCACCTACTTTTTGAGGGTTTTGGGCAAACTCTTGGATTTGAAAGGCTAGACAATAATATGTTATTCTGTGTATAGACCAACACTTGAAAAAGCGTTCTGGTGACTATGGATGTGCAGGACTTTGCCCAGCTGTTGTTCTTGGGAGTCTAGATTTCTTTGAAGGGCAGGGTACAACCGATTGCCCAGACAGTCTTGCCATGGTTGTTGTGCCTCAGTGGTGGGTAGTGTTGTTGTATGTTGGATAACATCCCTGCCCAGGAAGGTATGTGAAAGTGACTGTTCTCTGTCTCCTGAGTTAAAGGTAGCTGGGAACTGGTAGTCATGGATTGACTACAAACACCTTCGGTGTGTAAACGGGGGTGGAGGCAAACCTTCCAAAGTGAAGAATTATGTAGTTTAAATTCTTCCCCGGGCAGTCTTTAGTTAATAGAAAAAGATTTTTATTCCAGTGATCCAAGATTTCATAACAAGCAAATTCAAGGATATTTCTGAGTGTTGAAACTGAGTTGAAGGTACTGAGAAGCCAATACTTAAGGTGGCTGCTGAATATTCTGTAGTCAAACCATGATTTTCCTGTAGTTGGGGAAAAATAACACAAAAGAATTTACAGTTTGCTCCAAACAGCATTTTAGGAGAGGAAAATGTACATTTGAAAAAGAAGAGCGATGGTGACTACATAGCCTTTGGATTTCTTTGCCAGAAATCTAAGCCTTGTGTGATTTTTACTTCTAAAGGGGAAGGTAGTTTCTAGGGAATCAACATTATTGGAGTTGAAATGATAGTTCTGATTAAAAAGAAGCGGGACTACAAAATACTGCTTATGAGATATTCCCGAGGGAATTAAAGTAGAAGGCCTTGTCCTTCCATCAGTTTGTCCCCTTCCCTTTGAAAATGACTGCCTTGCAGTGACTCTGTCCCCACTTCAAAGCGAGCATCAGTCCCTCTCTTATATTTTTATATAATGTTTCTTCAAGATTCTGTGGTATGATTTTTCTATGCTTATAAATCATCTTCCCCTCTAAGTGATCATTGCACTGTGATTAAATTTGACTAATTCTTGTGACAGGCAAACTTTACAACATGGACCGTGTGTACATATATGCGACAGATACGGATATGTACATTTTGAAAACTTTAAAAATACGTATGTATATATATTTGGGTTTTTAAAGTTTCCTTTAAGCTTCTCAATGTCATACATAAAGGAAGCAGCCAGGTTTTTTTTTTTTGTTTTTTTTTTTTTGTTTTTTTTTAAAGAAAACCAAGCTTAACAAGTTTGCTTTTTCAAGGGCCTAGTTTTTTAACTGAATGAAAATGTTCTAAACAGGCAGGGCTGCTTTTGTGAAGAACATCGTAATTGTTTTTAAAATCTCTGTATCCTAGAATCAGATCAAGAAAGCTTTGGTGAGAGAGAGAAGCATCGTAGAGCAGGTGAGAGGGCCGTGGCCTGGGCTTGTGCTGGCCTTTGGCGTCTTGTGTGGGACCTAGCGCCCTCCCCAGCGAGATGGGCAACCGTGCTCCCCGTGTAAGGAAGGGCCTGGCTGCAGGTGCGTCTCAGGATTGCACCCGTTTGTCTTAGATCCAGCAGGAACCAGAGTGCTTCCTCCCACACTTTCAACTTACATTCCACAGAGAAGCCAGCAGGAGCAGGCGTCTGCTTTACTTCAGAGAGGATTGTGGAATACTCCTCCCCACAACGAAATCTTTTGATTTATACTTTTTCCTTTATTCATCAATCAAATATATTATATCCACCTTTGTGGTTCAGTCGGGTAGATAACTTCTGGTCCAAAGGTTGCTTTTTTCTTGATAATGGTAAATATTTAATGAAAATGAAGTATTTAAGTGTGTTTTAGTTAGTTTTTGATAGGGAGAGAAGGTGGTGTATTTATTTTTGGTAAGAATGATTCTCTGACCTATTTAACTTTTCCCCCCCATGTTTTTTTCATCCCAGAATAAATAATGACAGTGGTAGGTCGTATTAGTTATGCATAGTTCTTTCTTCCCTTTCTTTCCTTGCTGTGGCTTCCTTGTGGGTATGGTGGCCTTTCCCACCCCTCCTGCCCTTGACTTTGTCTACCTGACTTGCTTTGAGCCGTCAAGCCTGGGTGGAGTGAGTGCCAGCTCTCATCAAAAGCTTTCCGAGGCATTCTGTGTTTATATTCTTCCTTCTTTTACCGTGGAAAGGGCACACATCTGGTCTGTTAACATGTGAGATCCCTTGAAAACTGCTGTTTTTCTTAGATCACTGTTTCAGCAGGGCAGAAGGTTGCGTTTAGAGCAATCTGGACAAATTGTTAGTCTCAGTAGAGCAGATGATACTGTTACAATCAGACAGGATCCATCCAGGTGTAAAAGTGCTGTGATCTCATTTTCTGACCACAGTGGACTGGACAACAGATAGGCACTTGACCCAAGAAAAACCACTCTGAGGCCTGTCAGGTGGCCTAGCTGAAGAGGTTTCCCAAGGAGGGATGAGAACTGCCTGAATTAATCAGAATCTCTCTTAAGGAATTTGTCAGAGTTGAATAGTGAGTAACTAGAACAGAGATGGAACACCGAAAGGAAGCAGAAGCAGCCGGACAGAAGCTCACTGCCACATCAATGTTGGGTACAAAACTGATGTCCATCAGTGTTTTGGAAAAAGGGTGGAGATGGGGCCGCACATAGCGCTGAAAGTGCTGTGGTCTCTTAACATCTTCCCAGTTACTGAAATAAGTGCTAGGCAAGTGCTCTACCACTGAGCTAAATCTCTCTTGAGATTTGGCTTACAAGGCTGAGTTTCCTTAAGACTTCCGTCTCCCTTTTTGTGGCACATAGCATCACTATAACATCTTGTATTGTGAAATAATGTGTATTCCCCTCACGGTTTGAAGACAAAAGATCCCAGCTAATGCATGTTCTATTTCTACCCTGCTGTCTAACAGCTGCATGTCCTGATTACTCAGAGCACCCAAGATTGCCTTCTAGAGAGGGAAACCCCAGCTGCTTCAAGTGCTTTTCTTTGCTCCCTTTTTAGCACTTTTTCCTGCCCACACCCTCCACTCCTAAGAAAGCTTGGGATGTGTTGACAGACGGGGTGAGGAGTGGGTGGGTCGGTTCTGTCAGTTCCCTAACCCTGAGCCCTGGGACGCTTGGAGAATTGCTTTCCTAGGTCTGGGGACAGTAGGCCCTGAGGAGTTACCGTATTCGTGTCTGTGTAACCATTTGGATTTTTAACAGCAGCATTCTCGAGGCTCAGGCATTCCTGCTCACGTGGAATGAAGAATGTCCAATTTTAGTTTGTTAGTGAGTGTGGCTTGGGGAACCTTTTCAGTAAGGCTTCTGAAATCCTTTTGTGCCTCTTACTCATTCATCTTTATTGGTGTGGGTTTTCTGGCAACCACAATGTGGTATGTGTGTAAATACCCATCAGGCATGCTCTGCCGTGTCTTGAACATAGAAATAGAGTAAAATTAGATGCCTCTCTCTAAAGGATCTTTTCAAAGTCTGTTAGTGGAGAAAGTGATTCATAATATTTCTTGTCTGAGATCCCAGTTTCCAAACCACACCTTAATATACCTTGAGAAAAAAAATCAAGAAATCTCCTGAAGGTATTGTGAATTGTACTCTTAGTCACTAAGAATTAGGTAGTTAGAAAATTGGGACGTAGATTTTTCTTCATCCGTTTAGCACTTTCTCTGTGTTAACCATTGTGTTAAGCATTCTGTGTATAGTCAATTAGTATCTTGTATTATCATACACTTATGCACAACTTAACAGTGGCAGTATGTTTTGAGAAATGCATCATGGGGCGATCACATGACCGGGTGAGCATTGTAGAGTGTAACCTTTCACAAATCTAGGGGGTGTAAGTCAGTCTTGATGTGGCCTCTTGATGGAGTCAAGAGATGCAGTAAACATGATGTGTATGAGGCTGCTGGTAGAACACGGCAGATTGTTTTATAGTAAGTTCTTTAAGTAGGAATGTACTTTAAAAGAATAAATTGTTTATCATTTAGTAAATACATGAACCAGTAACATGGTTGCTTATTGTCGTTATTGAGTGTTTTGTACTATACTTGATAGTATGTGCTATACTTTCATGATGTTTATGTGACACAAATACGTGTATGTACACTATCATCACAGATACACGAGTAAAGTGTTGTGTCATGTTACGATGTCACTATGAGATAGAAATTTTTCAGGTCCATTATAATCCTATGAGATAATCATATACAAGATCTGTTGTTGACTGAGATGTCATCATAGAGTACATATTTGATTATGTAAAAGTTATCCTGCATGTTATTAATGTAAGTTAGGAACCAAAAATATAAGTTAAAAGTTGCCAAAGCATATTTTATGTATTGAAAAAAATGCCAGTTTAGCTCTTGTGTTAGTTATTTTTAGGAGAGTATAAACTCAGAATTTGGTTATATTTAAAATTCTTGTCACTGTTACTGTTTGTAGGTCTTTCAAGACAATAACATGTTTTAAAAATTGTCTGAATGAGAGATGATGGCAGTTTTCAACAAAAATCATCCAAATGTAAAATAAGCCTTTATAATCAGTAGGTTCCTACTGCTGTTTGAAATCCATTTTGATGTCTTTCAAAGTCAAACAATCCATTCGTATCTAGAAATTATGTAGGAACCAATGTCCATAACAGACTCTAGCTTTGTGTTGTAGTGATCATCAATAATAATAGTCAGTGAAAGCAAACATCTTGAGATGAAAAATGTCCTATGCTTAGAAGTACTTGGAGATTTTGCCCAATAATACATCGTGGCTTAAGTGTCACTGATGACTTGAAATTTTCTCAGAGCTGCTGTATTAAGAACTGACCATATTTAGTAATACATTTGCCTAGTAAATTACAGCCTATAAATTATGTCCATAAGAATAGTTTCATATAACCCTTGCTACAAGCTCATGAGGTAGACAGGTTGGCT
>PVJO010016599.1:0-41473 GCA_004026905.1 Hystrix cristata
CCCCTAATAAGAATGTTGACTGGATTTTAAGACAACTCAATTGTCTCTATGGTTTTATGTTCATTCATTTGGGGGTATATTTGACTGTTTAAATACTATGCCACTTAACAACATAAATATCTGTTCATTAGTAAGTCTTCTGATCATTACGTGCAACTCTGCATTACTTCCCCTTTGCATTTCCCAATATGCCATATATCAGGAAAATAACATTTCTTCAAATTTCATGTATGTGTAAGGAATCTTCACAATATGGAACAGTGAATCTGTAATACTTTTACAGAATGCAACATATCATGTATTAATTTATCATAATGATTCCCCAGCAAACAGCTGAAATTGGACCAACTCCTGGACTACTCATTATTATAATATTGAGTTGAATGTGAATATGACACATGGCAAAAGAGAGAAATAAATATGTGAAATACACAGAACAATCATCAATTCTGAGATCCCGATGGGATTTTGTAAGAAAGCAGCAATGGCATTGAACTCCCCTGATCTTTTGATCTCTGGTTTGCTATTTCTGTTTCTCCATTTAAAAATCATAGTCCTATTGACAAACACTAAATTCTATTGACAATTTTATTTCACTTTTAATTTCTTGTTCTGTGATTTTTTCAAAAGGGCAGGATTTTGTCTCTATTTTTTCTTTATCTTTTTTTTAATATTTTTATTATTTTTACCAAGAACATATATTGGTACATTGTATTCATAATGATCATAATCAACATGGTTATTTTGTACCTGTACATGATACATCTTGGTCCCCCCCCCGTTCCCTCCCTTCCCCTCCCCTTCCTTCCGTTCACCCACCCCTCCCTATTTGCAACAAGTGTAGCTACACTTTACCATTTTTTCCCCTTTCATCTTTTCTTTTAACCTATCTTTTTTCATGTATTTTATGTGATTTTTGTTTCAGGAATAGTTTTACTCTCTTTTAAAAAAAGCAATCCAATATATTTAGGATAATTTTAGGTTTACAGAAAATTTGAGCAGAAACTACTGTCCCTGTGTTCCCTCTGTCCAGGCAGATTTCCTCTCAGAGTGGTTGACTGTTTCCCATCCCCATCCACAGTGTTCCTGTTGCTCCAAATTCCCACCAGCACACTGATAATTCAACATTGTGAAGTTTAACCAGTTGACTAGGTGTCTTGTGCATCTCAATGTTGTTTTAAGTCACGATTTCTTAATGATGTATGATATTGAACATCTTTTCATGTGTTTATTTGATATTTGCACACCTTCTTTGGCAAAGTGTCTGTTCATATCTTTGGCCCAATTTTAAATTAGCTTCTTGGTTATATTATTTTTGGGTTCCAAGAGTTCTATGCATATTTTGGATGCAAGTCTTTTATGTGTGTGTGTGTGTAATGTTTTTGCTCGGTTTGTGTCTTGTCTTTTTCTCCTAACAGTACTTCTCATAAAACAGAAGTGTTTAAAGTCTAATAAATTCTTTCTTTCAATTTTTTTCCCCATGGATCCCACAAATCTGTTTGGATCTTTTTCTGCTTTGAGTGTTATATCTAAAAAGTCATCAACAAAAGTAGGCCATTTAGATATATTCATGTTTTGTCTCATGAGGTGTATTGTTTTGCATTTTTTCTTTTGGTCTAAGCTCCATTTTGAGTGAATTTTTACGAAAAGTGAGAGGTCACATCTAGCTTCATTTTTTTGAATGTAAATGCCAAGTGGTTCCGGCACCATTTGTTGAGAAGTTTGCTCCTTTGTCTAACATGTTCAAGGGGACTAAGAACTTTTCACACAAGATTCGTTTGTCCCAATCAGTTGAGGAATTTGTAAACTTGGTAGGTGCCAGTAGTAGTTACGTATCAATATGAGAAGGCATTGATGAATTTCCTTCATAATGTTATTTCACTGTGCCATTTCTGTAGAAAACTTTCACACATAGAGATTTCTCTCTGCCTGTATTTTGTCTGTATCCCTGTAAGGCTCATGGTCATAGGCCTCATAAGCATAGATAAAACAGTGGCTTTAAGTGTGCACAGGCATTTATGACATGGCAGGATGCTTTTTCCAAAGAGTTCCCTGCTTGCCTGCATAATGGGATGCAAGTAGAACTGTGGTCAGTAAAAGTAAAATATGCACAGAGAAAGTGTTTTAATTTCAAAATAGAGGACTTTATAGTGAGTCGGATACCAGGGACACATTCATAGAATAGCATGAAGCATAATCAAACATTCTCTTTAAATATAAAATTCTTGTTGAGTGAGTATCTGTACAGTATCTGTGCAGATGTGTGTGTGTGTGTGCGCGTGTGTGCATGTGTGAACACACATGTACTTCGTTCAGCTCCAAGCTCCGAATGATAAAGACCTTATTTTTTCCTATTAACCATAGGTGAATGAATAAATGAATGAATATATAGCTCATCTCTGAATGAACAATTACACAGATTTTCATCATCAAATGCTTATTGGGGTAATGTTGGTTTTCTCTACTATTCTGTGAATCTGTTCAGGGCAAGAACCGTGTTGTTCCAACTTCTGTAAATCTAGCTCCAAGAACAGCGCTTGGACTGCACTCAGTATATTACTTTTAAGTTAATAAATAAATACCTTGTGTTGTCTTAATCAGTTTGAGCAGCTATACCAGAGTCCCACAGACTGGGTGGCTTATAAACAATAGAAACTGTCTTTCTCAGAATTCTGGTGGCTGAGAAGTCTGAGATCCAAGTGCCAACAGGTTGGGTGTTGATTGAGGGCCATCCTTCTGGTTCATAAAGAACATCTTTTTCAGTGTGACCTCACGCAGTGGAAGATGAAGGTACTCTCTGAGTCTCTTTCACAAAGGCCTTGGTCCCCCTCATCAGGTCTCCATTTTTGTGACCCAGTGGCCTCTGGAAGGCGCCGCCTCCTTATCCGTCACACTAGGTTAGCTTTTAAAGTATGAATTTTGGAGGACAGAAAACATTCAGTATAGTGTGCAGGTGTCCTGCAAGGAAAATTCATTTACCTCTCATTGCTTAGAAACTAATCTGCAGCTCAAAATCGAAAGCCTGAATAAGATGTAGATGTAGTTCAGTGGAGATGTAGTTCAGTGATAGAGTGAGACTGCTTAGCATGTGTGAGGTCCTGGGCTAAATCCCCAGCAGCAAATAAACAGACAGACAGATGGACAGAATAATAAACAAGCAAACACACATGTAAATAAATGAAATGTTTCTGAAGTTACATGTCTGTGGATTTGCCCATCTTGTCTGTCTACCCTCCATGTAGATGAAATCACGGAGGAGTCTGCTTTTAAATGTTACCTACAATGATGTAAGGAAAGCAAAGGCAAAAAAATGTTTGGGTTATAGAGGAAGCCAGGGGAGCAATAAAGCAGAGAACACAAGGTAGGAAAGAGCAAGGGAGCCTACAAGACGATGCCTTTATTAAATTAGATTTGCATATTGAAGTATACCACAGTGAAATGATTTTTAGGATATTTTCTTCCAAACAGATTTGATCTTGAAAAAGTGGCTGGAGAATAGAGAGCCCAGGGGACTCCATGGCCAGTTAAAGGGTATGCAGGCTTATGTGATAACATGAACAGCAGCATTTGCTACAACTTCCTGGCTGAAATATTTTTAAAATTCTTTCAAAGTGATAATTTAAAGCACCCAGTCTCCTGCAAGTATATCTAATGTGTTGCTACATTTAAGTCTAAAATTTTGAAAACTTCTTTTCACTTTGGTAAAAGAATTATTGACCAAATGATAAATCGTGCCCTTTAATGTCGTCTTCTTTCCAATAACTATAGTGATAAGAGTAATTCTGAATCTCCTCTAACCGGAACCCGTGTGTAACATGGGAACTATTCGCTGTTAAACCGTCAGCCAGGCTGGAGCTGGTCCTCCAGGTTAACTTCTGAGACCATCTGCAGAAGTGACTTCCGGCCAAGGCACAATATTGCCAATAACTTGTTACTGATGTGACTCCGCTTTCAATTTTTAGTAGTGGAAGAGAGGTTTTTATGACCATCTTCAGTCCCTTCTTTCTATTTTTGTCCAAATTTAATTTTTCATTTATCAGTCCTCTACACATTATACTACTGGCAGTACCATTATTTTGAGATGATAATTTATCCACAGAGATAATTTATGTTAACTTTAAAATCCAGTTCTCAAGTAGTATAAAGAATGTTAATACAATTTCCATTATTTCAAGCTTTCTGTACTAATATTATTTGTCATGATCACTTGGTTAATTCATTCACTTGTATTATTCAGCATAAACAGGATAAATACATGTTATTTGCCTTTAATGCTCTCAAATTAATAAACTATCAAAAGATGGTACACTATAAAATTACACAAATTATTGTTTTCCTACTAATAGAAATTATCCATCCTAATTAAAGCCGGTTATTTTAATATCTGTAGACAATGTATTTGTTTATAATTTTGAGCAGTACCTGTGAAATGAGTATAGTACATATTTAACTGCTTCACCTACTATAGCTCTGATCAGCTATCAATTTCTATCTTTTCTAAGCATCGAATTACAGAATTGTAATATGAAAGAAATTCTATCTGTAGAATTTAGAGATTTGAATATGAGGTTTCAATATTTAATTTAATTGAATTTTTATGTGTTATGCCTGATGATATTCAGCTACATGTCATCATTTGTCCCTTACTTGTCTTATACGTGTCCTATTTTTCATGTTTTTCACTTAAACTTTCTCCTGTGCTTAGAATTTCAACTAATATGTATCTTTTCTTGAGAAATCGATCATTTTCTTTAACATAAAACTTGTTTATTTAACCATTAAAGTTATATTTTCAATTTACTTTGTGATATATTCCCTTATGTGTTATAACCTGTACATTATTCTGCATCTTAAGGGTGTGTCTTAAGGGCGCATATACCATGGCAGTAGTCTAGCCAGTATGTCACATATTTTTCCAACTAGAAACTTACTTATAGAAACCCGAAATGCTGGTGATAAATCTCCATGGAGGCAGATATTGCATTTCAAAACCTGAACAGCTCAGCATTCCATAGAAACCGTGATGAAACTCTTCAACTGTAGAAACAAACCTAATGCAAATCTTTTGACCTTTTAAAAGGGTAGTCTCTGTCATTTCTTTTGATAAGAAGTTTTTGAAAGTGAAAAACAACTTTCATTCTTTATAGGAAAAGTTTTTTGAAATAAATAGTAGTTTTCTTCACTCAAAGGTATTGTTCAATATGTGGGAGACCTTGTGTGGCTGACACATGGTCCTTCAATGTTGTGGTTTGATTGTATGAGCTCAAGGTAGGAATGATGCAGGAAGAGATAAGAGGTAGTTCCTGAGGGAAGATGTAGCAATTTAAGCTTAAAACTATTGAATTTCAGCTGGACATGGTGGCATATGCCTGTTACCCCAGATCTCTGGGCAGCTGAGGCAGGAGGATCACAGTTTCAAACTCAGCCTGGGCAACTTAGTGACTTAGGGGGACTTTGTCTTAAAATAAAAAATTTAAGAAAGGGTTGGAGATGCAGCTCAGTGTGGAGGCCCTGGGTGTCAATCCTCAGCACTGGAAAGAAAAGTTGAATTTCAGAACTTTCAGAATATCTTCAGAATACACCCAAGTGTTATGACCAGTGTGTATGATAAGAATCACGTGACTCTGCTACTCAAAATGTGGTCCTCAGTCCACCAGCATCGGCACATCCCAGAGCTGTTAGAAATGCAGACTCTCAAGCATCACACCATACCTATGAAATTAGAATCCTTTTTTTGTCTATTTTACCAAAATCTTATTCATATGCATGTTAAACTTTAAGAAACACTGAGTTACTCAGCTTCCCAATTCAAAAAATAAAAATATAGGCAATTCAAATGGTGGATTTTATGTAGGGTTAAACAGGCAATTAAAAAATAATAAAAGCTGTAAATCATTCATGAAATCAGATTCATTTACATAGTTAAACACTCATAAGAGAAAACAGGAAAGTTCCATCCTCATAGGAAGCGTTCTCAGCAGTCAATATAATTTAAAACACTTAATCTTCTCGGTTCGGGGACACCAAAATGAGAAAGGGACGAAACTAGCACGTGATGCAGGAGACCAATGGCAGGTATCTGTTGCATTTCAAGAATATTTTGGTGATCTGTGAAATAATAAGTTTTCATCACAGTCTTTGGCCTCCTCTTTGGACAGTCTACCCTAATTCAATAACTCCCATCCAGAAATCTCTGGAGGACAAGGAATTTACATGTCAGCTAGTTTAAGTGTCAGGCATCAGTGGGAAAGATGGAGCTGTTTACCCGTCAGTGTAGCTTTCGCGTGGCCTTGGTGTCTGACCTGTAAGCACACTGAGTCTACATGGTCCAGATACTGCATTCTGGAATGGTGGATCTCATGGTGTTGCTTTCTGATACAGCTCTACATTTGAAGCCTAGTTAGCATTTTTCACCACATTTAGCATTATTTCAGAGGAAGTATTTGACAGTTGCACCCAGAAAAGAGAGGCATTGATTTTACTTTTAAATGTTCTTACCAGAGGGAAGAATGAGTTCTGATCCTACTTACATAATTGCAGGCACAGAATGTACCTGTTCCTGAGCAGATAAAGGGCAACAGTTCCTGAATCGAATTGCCAACCTGTAATTTTATCACCAACTTACTACCGCCTTCTCTTTATCCTTCCAGCCCCAGCTGGAACATTTTAGAATCCAAGGTGACTTCCTGATAAAGTACAGAATTATTTGCCTGATACTCATCGAATTTATTATCTTGGTAAAATCATGGCTTCTTTATCCCAGTTTTGGATGCAATTATTAAACTTTCCCGAAGCCAAATAATCTGTATCTAAATTACGTTTAAATTGAAAATTTCTTTAATCTATTTTTGGCAAAGACAACGAACAGCCCAGACTAACTGATTTTTATCAAGTCCACATTTTGTCAACTCAGATGTAGCTTTAAATTTGGAAAAAAAAGAGGAAATTATATATGGTGAAAGCTATAAATCAGCTCATTTCAGGTATAAACTACATTGTGAAATTGAATAAATATGATTTTGAAACATGCTGTAATAACAAATACAAATGACAAAATTCATCAATAGTTTTCTTTCCAGGAGAAACTCTTTTCTAGCAACTGTAAGAGTTTGATAATACCCCACTCATATTTTCAAAATCTGTATGATTACAAAATCTGCTCTTCATTTTCTCTCTAAAATGGATTGATTTCCTTAAGTCTTTGCTGGAGTTAAGGATTTGGGAGGAAGTAAGTTAGTAGATTTCTGTACAGTCACTCGGAATTTATTATCAGGTGTGGTGCTAGGCTCTGGAGAGAAAGAAATTCCCATCTTTTCCCAGAAGACTTCTACTTAATTTTTCTTCATTTGGGTCTCAATTTTGGTGCTTACATTAAACCTGAGAGTCTAAGAATTGTAAGGAGGAATGGACTTTATTGGCATTATCATCATTTTCAGATATGAATATCAAGAGATATAATTCTGGCACATGTGCTTGGTGTGTGACCATCTCCTACATGAATATGGAAAAATCTTAAAATCTGCCATTTGTCTTTTCTTCATACCATGAACTTGTCACTCTGTGAGTTTATTTAAATGGCGTCATTTTTCTCTTTCTGTTTAAACTCTGTAACACTAGTTCACCTTGCTCTGTGAAGAATTATATTTCAAATGTTTATCATAAAACTTTCCTCACTAAGGACTGAAGAGGATTTCTCTTTGTTCTAGTATCCAGGATCTGATGAACTGGCTCTACTGCTCCCAAATTTACCTTTTCACAAATTTTAGCATCAAAAATACTCTCACTCTCCTTTTACCTTTCCAACTAGTGTTCTAAATCTGAAGTTTGTCTTCATAGACATCTCCCTCCAATCATCTGATCATTTTACTTGTTCTTTTCTGGACCTTTTCCAAAGCTATCATATTTTATCCATTGAAAACACATCTATTAAATCTTCATTAGAAAGCAGAAAAATGAGAAAGGGCATGGACTGTGCTAAACCTCTTGTCTCATTTGGATCGATGTGTGTTATATATCCTGAACTTTACAAGTTTGACACTGTTGGAGAGCTCTGACGTATTTTAAATTCTCCTTTAATTATGTTTTCAAGTTATTTCATACTTACCATTTCTACAATTCGGTGTCTCAGACTTTACCCCATGGTAATAAGAACTTGTAAGTTGCTCACGTTGAAAATACACAGTTGTAATAGGGAGGGGTGGGTGAATGGAAGGGAGGGGAGGGGAAGGGGGGAAGAGGGGGGAAAACCAAGATGTATCATGTACAGGTACAAAATAACCATGTTGTTTATGATCATTATGTATACAATGTACCATTACATGTTCTTGGTAAAAATTAAAAAATTAAAATAAATAAATAAATAAATAAAAGAAAAAAAAAAGAAAATACACAGTTGTTTCTGGTCATTTTCTTATCAATTTTAATGCATTTTCCATGAAAAATTCTAAATTTTGATCCCAAATGTTTAATATTTCATAATATTGTGTTCAATTCTTGCATACAATGTAAACTCAGGACTTAATTTTCTTTTTAAAAATTAATTCTGATAAACCTGACTTAATTCTATCATTTTAAATGTCTAATATGGGACTAGTTGTGACAATTCTAAGATTATGGTTAGGTTAGGACATATTATTCTGTATTGTTCTCAGCTGTCTTCCTCTTATTGTCATCTACCATTGCTGTTTTTCACTTAATCATGTAAACCCACCGCAATAATTTGGATGTGGGAAAAACATATGTGGGTGCTTATTCTTGGTCATTTTTGATGAAGTATAATCATAAATAAAAACGCATTCTTTAGGATGGATTTGTATTGTCTCACATGTTCATTAGTCTTTTCAATACTCGATGAAAAGATACCAGTCATTTCTGTTATTGTTCTTGCTCGTATCACAAAGCATCAGTTCGCCTACGATTTGCCTTCTTGGAAGAATGGATTGGCAGATGTAAATTTGGAGAGTTGCTGAAAGATATTCTCCACCAGTTTACATAAAATATATTTAAAATAAGATTGGCATCAGATCTGATAGTGATCTAGAGAGTTCCATTGTTTACATTTTTTCTTTTACAGGTATGATCATTTATGCTCTACTGTTCATTTGCATTCGTTAAGCTTCCTTCCCACCTGGGCTTTGAACATTGGCATGTACTAAGAGTATGTTTTACTTTCTATTTTCTATAGTTTCTAACTAAGCTCATAATAAATATTCATTGAATGAAATGTCAATTTTCTATAACAGTAAAACCATTTGTTCATTGTTCCAATTCTATGATGATTTAATTAAAACATAATAGCCTTAGCGAAAAATTTTCTCCAAGACAGTTTGTAAGTTTAAATAAGCCACATTCTCAGTGTCTGTTTCTCCACATGAATATGTATCACCTCAAGGAAGTCTGTCTGATTAGTCGGGCATGACTTATGCTTTAGGGAATCACATTACATTTTTCCGAATAGATTATGTTAGTGGACGTGTTCAATGATTCTGCCCTTTCACCTAGGTACATACAAATCATTTTGGCCGATCATAATTGGTGCTGGGCACTGGAAGACCAATCATGAGATATCTATTCTTAGAGCTTTTACCTGGGAAGTATTCAGAATGTGCATGTGACTGATTGCAATGTGTATCTAGGCACGCACTCTCCCCTGGGAGTGCCATACAAAAACTAGTTGAGCACAATAGCCAAAAGTTGGAAACAACCCGAGTATCCCTCTCCAGATGAATGAATAAACAAATGTGGTATATCCATACAATGGAATATTATTTAGTCGTGAAAAGGAATGGAATTCTTTTTCAAGGGTGCTTCTGGGGATTGAAATCAGGGCCTTGTGCTTGCTAGGCAAGCACTCTACCACTGAGCTAAATCCCCAACCCCAGGGATGGAATTCTTGTACATACTATATGCAGATGATCCTAGAAAGCATGACAGTAAGTGAAATACATCAAAAATGGACAAACATTATATTATTATACTTGACAAAGCTGAAATAAGATCTTTCATAGAGATAGAATATTAGAAACTACCAGGACCTAATGGGGCATCATGGGGAGTTATTTGGGTAATGGTTACAAAGTTTCTGTGTAGGATAATGAAAACATTGTGGAAACAGTGGTGAAATTTGTGCAACACTATGAATATAATTAATGCTGCTAACTTACATATATATAAAAAGTGAAAATAAAAAATTATATATTTTTTACCATAATTTACTTATATTGCTCAATAAACTGATGTTTTAAAAAATAAGTCCATTGAAAGTTGAGTGGAAGCATATAACTCCTTAGTACTCTTACTACCTTTCTATTAAAATAAAATATGGAGATAATATAACTCTAAAACGAAAATAAAGGTTTCTACCTTCCTTCTGTACACACGTGGAGTCTCGTTAGATTCTGTGAAAAGCAGAGAAATCATTGTCTGAATGATGTTTCATGATGCCCCATCAGTTTTCACAGAGTTAAAAAACTTTCAAAGTAAGTTTTCTATTGGAAAGTCTGGTTAAATACATTCTGTTTCGCTCTGTGTCTTGGCAGCTGGTCATATTTTCAGAACGTCTTTAAGGTGTCTGCGATGGATCACTTCTGTTTTTTTCCCACCCTTCATCTAGGAACTTTGTAAACTGGCGGAATTGCTTTGTGATCTGAAGGGCCCCTGAGTCTGTGTTCTTCGTTGCTTTGCCAAGATCACCAGCTTGCCAGATCTTCAGCTGCCAGAAGACCAGCCCAGGCTTCTTCATATGATGAAAGTATTAAAAAAAAGCAAACAAAAAAGCCATGTGCTTGGCGGATTTGCCCAATTCCCTCTGCTTCATAGGGGGAATAAATCTCTGAAGAAGTCCAAGGGAGAGCTCCCATCTGGTCAGTCTCCTGGGTGTCTCAGTGCGGCTCCCAAACCCTCGTGCCAAGGGTCAGGAGGCCTTCCTGGGCTGGACAGGGGCCGGCATCAGCGATCGGTGCCAAAATTCTAAAATCAGGTGGGAGCCTAATGAGGTGGGAACAAGCAGACCGGTCTCAACCTGCAGTCTCATCGCGGTGCTGGCACATTCCTAGAAGGGTCAACATTTCTGCAATAAAAATCGGAGCAGTTTAATAGCTAGCTCTGCTGTCGCTGACTCTCCGTTGGTTGTTGAAGAATCCCCAGCACACCCCACTGCAAAGCTACCTGGTAACTACAGCGCTGTGCTGCGGGCTGGCTCGGAGGCAGCTCGCTGGAGAAAGCTGCAGCGCTGTCTTTACGGTGCAGGCGCTGTGCAGAGACTCTGGCTCCTTCCCTGCTCACATCTTCGGTTCCAAAAGCCAAGCCAATTTTTCTTCTCGTTCAGGGATGTTCGTGCTACAAAAGTTCACATCTTTTAGAAAACCCTCTTCTTGTACCAAATGGTGGGAAAAGAGTCGAGAGTTTGTTGTGTGCTTAGTTTGGCCGTCGCGATAGGTTGGCTGAGGCGTGAGTCTGGTGTTCTCGCTGACCTTTTGCCTTTGACATCGGAAGTTAGTAGTAATTGATAATGCCAAAATATTGACTTATATTAAAGTTTCAGATTTTTTATGAAGAGTCAAAGTCACTGATGAGATATGAAAATTTCGAACCAGAAGGTCATTGAGTGTTACTTTGGTGGACTCCAGAAAAGAACAGAGTATTTTTATTATTTTCCTTTGAATTCTATTTTTTTTTTTTTGAGTGGAGGGTGCTGGGGATCGAACCTGGGACCTTGTGCGTGCTGGGCAAGCACTCTACCACTGAGCTAAATCCTCAACCCCCAAATTCATTGTTTACTTATTTAATTTGAGGTACTGGGAACTGAGCCCAGGGCTTTTACACTGAGTTACATCCCCAGCCCGTTTTTTATTTTTTATTTTGAGAAAGAGTCTCACTAAGTTGGTAAGTTGCTCAGGCTGGGCTTGCTTATTTATATATGTATGTATTTATTTATATTTATTTATTTTGCAATTAAACTCAAGGTCTTCACCCTGAGCCACATCCCCTCCCCTCTCAGTTTTTTGGGTTTTTTGTTTGTTTGTTTGTTTGTTTGTTTGTGTTTTGTTTTTTGTTTTTGAGACAAGGTCTCATTAAGTCACTAAATTGTCCAGTTTGGGCTTGAGCTTGCAGTCCTGCCTCGGCCTCAGAGTTCTGGGATTACCAACCTAGCTGGCTCTTTTTTGAATTCATAAGCAAAGTCAATACATCATTTTTTTTCTCCAATTAAAGACTGTTCTAGAAGTCCTTCAGGGTGGGGAAGCATCTGTACGTAGCCATCCCCCAAACCAGAGTGGAGCACCATATTCCACAAACCCAGACCACGCAGGCCCGTGAGGTGCTTCCCCCAACCAGCTGTGCGGTTGTTACTTCAAACTCAGCAAAGTTAGCCTTCCTCAGGCTTATATCTTCTTTTAACATGTGCTAACTAACAATTCCTCACCCCTCTTCCAAAGCTGAGAGGCCTCCAAGACCCTCCCCTTTACCCTCTTGATCTCCCATTGGGCAGCAAGTCTTGTGGGTCTTGTCCCGCCTCTTCTCTCTGACTGTCATTGTGCCCCTCAGCCTGTCTTGTGATGACTACAAAACTTTACTTCTTTTTTGCACTTTTTTACATCTATATACTGTCATGTTAAAAGTTCCCAATGTTGCTTTTACTACTTTATTTGCCAAAAAGGGGGGAGGGAGGGAGAGAGAGAGAGAGAGAGTTTTTTGTTTTTAAGGAAAGTTCACTTGGGCATCCTAAACCTAAGCCACCATCCTCATTTCACACTTAAACTTCACTGAAAGGGGCTGGGGATTTAGCTCAGTGGTAACAGTGCTTGCCTAGCAAGCATAAGGCCCCGAGTTTGATCCCTGGCACCAAAAAAAAAAAAAAAAAAAAAAAAAACCACTGAAAATGTAGCTGTTTTGGAATTTGTCATCTTCCCAAATTATTTGATTGTTTGTACTTGATATATAAGAATATATTTGATGGCTGGGGATTTAGGTCAGTGGTTAGAGTGCTTGCCTTGCAAGCACAAGGCCCTGAGTTTGCTCCCTGGCACCAAAAAATAAATAAATAAATTATATATATATATATATATATTTGATGAGTCATGCTTTGCTTCTACTATTGTCTGCATTGGTACTCATACTCCCTGCCTGCCCCACTCAGTATGAAGTCCGTGGTGCTGTCCAGATGCCGATATCTGTGTTGACTACAGTTACTAGATCAGTGGTGTGTGAGTCACTGTGCTGGGCCTGAGGATGTGGCGAGTGAGCAAGGCATCCTCTGCCCTCCTCAGGTTAGAGTTTATCGAGAAGGAAAGGAGTGGGTTGCTGAAGCTGCAGAGTGTGTGATTCAGGGAAGCTTACAGAGCTGTGTGTACTTTGCCAAGTGACTTAACCTGTTTATGTTGCTGTAACAAAATACTGGAGACTGTGTGATTTATAAAGAACGCACATTTGTTTGTCACAGTTCTGGTTGCTGGGAAGTGCAACCTCAAGGTAGTGGTAGATCTGGCCTCTAGTGAGGGCCCAGTGCCTGTAAAGGGTGCTGTCTATGTCTTCACATGGCGGGAGGGGCAGACAGGGCAAAAAGAAATGAATGCCATGTCTTCACATGGCAGAAAAGCCGAAGAATGTTTTAAGGCACTAATGCATTCGCAAAGGCTCCACTTTCATGACTTAATCTTTTCTCCAAAGGCTCCAACTCTCTGTGGCCCCACCACCAAGGAGATTAGGTTTCAACATGCATCCTAGAGGGGACACCTTCAAACCACGGCAGCAACTAATCCTACGCAAGTTTTATGAGAAACTGATATTAAAGCTGAGACCAGAAGGATAAACAGTGAGATATTAACAAGCCAATATGGAGGGTGAGAGAAATCAGAATCAAAAGAGGGATAGCAGAACTCTATAGCTACGCACACAGGTGAGGCACTTAGAACTGGCCTGGCTTGTGAGGCTGATAACTAACAATTACTGATAAAAAATGAAATCGATGCTTCTTGGACTTGTCTGCTTTAAAAACCCGTTCCGATCACAGTTTAACAGTTCCCCTTGCCCTTACAGCATTTATTTTCGTGCCAAAGAGTTTGCGAATAATATATGAATTAATCAACACAAAAGCTCTCTGAGGATTTGAGGTCTTCAAGGGTACTTTTACTCATCACCTTTCGTATGCTACAATAGAGTTTCTTAAAATTTGCGGGGTATATTAAAGAGCAACAGTTGAATATAAGCTCAAACGAAAACATCAATGTGTAGACATGATTACAAAAATTACATCAAGTCTTATAAGGATATAAATAAGGGAAGAAAGGTATTTGCAGGACTTTTCTGTTTAGCTGTGTGACAAGTCCGTGATCCTGGCAGGTGACCCATCTTCAGTGCTTATCAGACTAGTGCGGAGGCATGTAGGAAGACCGACGGCAGACAGCGATGCGGTGTGAAATGATGCGATCTCCCCAGCACCCAGTGTGGGTGCACAGAATTTCCAAAAATGATTCGTTTGATTCGCGCGAGACACAGATTGAACGACTGCAGTATACTGAGTGAACGGTAACGTGAGCTGTCCTAGGACTCGCTGAGAACCTCATCAGGGAAGGTTGTCCTTGTCGCCTTTTGTCTGAGCTACACGCAAAGCAATGCTTTTCAAAAGCGATTTAAGAAGGGCAGAAGCATTTTTGCATGAGACATAGGTGGAAAATTAGAGATGCTCTAATGGAAGCTGGTGGTGAACCCCACCCAACAAGTGGCTCTTTCCTCGGTGAGTCTCTGTATCGGTGCCGTGGCTCCTGGAGTCCCCTCCTAGCAAAGGTGGAACTTTGCAGCGGTGTGAAACCGTATCAGTCATTGTCATTGAGGGAGTCAGGCGGCACATACTACAAGGCCAGCATTTGCGTGCTGTGGTCAACAGTGGGTAAAATAAGAAGCGTAAAAGGAAACCGTGTCTCAGATGGGCAAAATTGGCACGGTAGTCCTACCAGTGCTGTGGAGGTAAAGGAATCAGAGCATGTAAACCACAGCTCTGAGCTTAGCTGTGGGTGGACCATGGATGATACAGCCAGGTGTAACTTCAGTTCAAACCAGCAACAACATATCTGAACATGGACAAAGATTGAATGATAATTTATACAAATTTCCCATGATAGAGTTTCATGATTTTTTGTTAGACATCTGAAGTAGCTTTATTTTACATTTTGGCAGAGTTTACATACCTGTCACAGTATTCCCAGATGTGAGGATGTTTATGAAGAGCTTAATGTAAAGACATAAAAATGTATCAGAATTCAAAATTAGACATTGCAGCAATATTTAGCAAATAACTATTAAGAATCCAACATGGAAATAGAAAAGATAAAACTTTCATGTGTTGGGAATTTATTTTTAATGAAGAGCATTTTCTGACTGCTCAAATAGAGTAGTATAAATCAGTCGATCATAAATTATGAATGCTGGTATTTGAATCGTGCAAGTGTCAACTTAGACCTCTGGAGTAGGTGCCATCCTTTCATTATGCAAAACAAAACATAATCACGGCAGAGTGTTTCAATATGGGAAAAAACACTAACATTCATTTTTGTCTCTGTTATTTTAATCAGTTTGGAAATAGAGCCCAAAATTGACAATATTTTATTCATTAATTTTTCTCCTCTCTGTTTTACATGGCAGATATTTATGCGTTCTTCCATGTAAATTAGAATTTTAGAGCCAAAAAGGGGAGGGTAGTCTTTCATTCTCGCCGCTCCGGTATTTGCATGAACCCAGGCTCGGCACTGGGATTGGTGTTTGGTGTGCTGTGTTCTCCTCTTTCCAGTTTTCGTCTCTTCCCCACTTCTGGTCTCTCTCCAGCGAAAGTTTGGTGAGATTTAGGCACTGTCGTTGATATTTTAATCTTAACGGGTTTAAGACTCCTCAGGGACTCAGGCCTCCCAGGAGTCCTTGGGGACCCAGTCTGACGACATCAAAAACATTTAACTGTGGCCTCATTTTGGGCTTTTTGATGTTAGCAAAGTGCTGCCCCTTCAGCCTCAGCTCCGGAATAAGCATGCACGGACTAGACAGGAGCCTGACTCATCATATTAACCTGGTCCTGAGGCCTGCCCCGCCACAGCCTGAAGCAGAGGTGTTCAGCAGGGCCCCCCTGGATCAGCAGAACCTCAGTGAACCTGCAGACATGTGCATGTAAGCATTAGAGTGAGTTGATGTATGCCGCCTCTTTGGGGGTGTTGGTTAGCCAGCTTTCCATTACTTTACCAATACCTGAGATAATTGGCTTATAGAGTGAAAAGGTTTACTGTGGCTCATAACTTTAGAAGTAATTGTCTGTGATCAGTTGGGCCTATTGCTTTGGGCCTGTGGGAAGGCTGCGTATTATGGGGGAGACTGTGGCATAGCAAAATTGCTCACCCAGTGACTGTGCATGTAGGTGGAGGGGGAGAATCTATCCCGCAGATCCCTTCAATGCCACGCCCTCAGTGACCTATAGACCTCCCACTAGGCCCTCCCTCCCTCTTCAAATTTTCAGCTACTTCCCAGTGGTACTAAGCAGGAGGCCACGCCTCCAACACAGGCTTTTGGAGGACATTCCCTATCCATACTGTAACAGTAGTTGGCTACCAGCACTGTTATGGTACTTACTGGTGGACATAGAGCTTTAACCCATTCTCTCCATTTCCTCCTTCTAAGCAGGCCTGAAGGAGAGAGTATTCAATCAAAAAAGAAAAGTTTGTTACAGTTACATCATGGAGGAACATTTCCATCATCCTGTTGGTTGTATTTAAAACAGTTACATCATGGAGGAACATTTCCATCATCCTGATGGTTGTATTTAAAACTAAGAAGGAATTTAGATGTGCAGTTAGGGCTTTGTTGGTCATAAAATATAAGCTCAAGATTTTTCCAGAAAATCATTAGATGAAGTAACTAACTAAAGCCATATTCAGAATCAGATGCAAATCTAACTTCTTATGCTGATCAGAGTTTGCGTATTTTGTCCCTTTAGAAAAAAGAGGTTAATCTTCTGTCCTGGAAGCATTTTCGTCTGTGTTATTAACATCACAGCTATGTTCTGTCCAGGTCATTATTCTTCCCGTTCAGTTGGGAGACAACATACAGCTTTCTCTGCCACACAAAGACATTTCACTGATGAAATGAGAAATTGTAGGCAATATGTTATGAGTTAAAAGAAAAAAAGAAAGGCAGAATCCACTCTTTTCTAAGTTTGTGGCCTTGGACTGGGCACTCGATCTCTCTGCTCTTTGTGGTCTCACATTCTCTCCAGGGTGACATGTGCACCGCTGATGGCTCAGTGCTGGTGTGAGAATCCCACGTGATAGTGCTGCGAAGCTGCAATGAGCCGCACGTTATAGGAAACAGATGTTCAGAAGCAAAGCATCATCTTTGCAAAGCACTGGCTTTGAAGTCACACGGACCTGGCTTCTGACCCTGGCTCTGCCGTGTGCTGGATACATGATCTTGAGTCACGTATCCTGCCCAGGATGGGTAATAGCGCCCAACTTAGATTTGTGAGCAGCAAATGAGATACGGAGAATGAAGATGTAGTGCGGTACCGTGGTTTAAGTATAAAGTGTCCCTCAAAGCTCATATAGTCAAACCTCAATCCTCATTTCAGCAATTCTTGGGAACGGGCTTTTGGGAAGTCACTGGACCCTGAGGACCCTAACTTCAACAGTGGATTACTCCATTGCTAGAACTGTAATTTGATGGTGTTATTGAGAGAGGATGGAAACTTAAGAGTGGAGCCTAATGAAATGGAGCAGACCTCTGCAGATGTGGCTTTGAAGAGTGTATGCTGTTCCTAGCTTTCTTTCTCTTTGCTTCCTGGCTGTCCTGAGATGAGCTGCATTCCTGTTCTTTCGCCATGCTTTCTGCCATGATGCTTCTGCCTCACCACAGGTCTAAATGTAGTGGAGCCAGTTGACCATGGACTGACCCTTCTCACGGTGAACCAAAATCACCTTTTCCTCCTTAAAGTTGTTTACCTCCGTTTTTTATTTTACAGCCATGGAAAGCTGACATTCCCCCCCCACACACAATGTCTTCTAGCACAGGGTAAGGGCTCAGAAGCACAGGAACTGGCTTTATTCCTATGTGTTAGCTGCTTGCTGGGGCAGGGGCAGTGGGCACAGGCATTGACACTCTGCTGTCATACTGACCTTTGCACCAGAGAGAAAGCTCAGATGTCTGCCCATCTCTTTGGCCTTTGCTTGTAATTGTGCAAGACTCATTATCTTCTGTTCTTTCCTTTCTGCTGTTGATCATGGAGGCTGTTTTCCAGGCTAGAGTTTTTACCAGCTTCCCTTATTCTGTGGCTCCTCCACCAGTTAGAGACTCCAGGGTTGATTCTACAGGATAAGGTGTGGAGCAGAAGGAGTCTCCAGGAGGATCAGCCTTGGCTCTTCCCTATTGAGTGTCCCCAGCTCTAACTCTGCCTAATTCATTACCCCAAAATTTGGGGTCTTTGCATGTGACGGTGGAACATGTCAGGACATAGTTAGAGTCAGGGTGTACAAGCGAAAAGAAATCATTAGCTGTGTGTCTTGCTTTCAACTTGGAAAATTTTCCAAGTGATATTATTTATTGGAATATGAAAGTTGAGAAAGCTCATACTCCACAAATGTGGGATTTCAAGAGTCCACACATTTTCCTGTTTTCTATCAATAAGAAATATTTCAAAGAGGGCTAGAGAATTTTAAAATCCACTTATAAGTTCTAGCTACTTATTAGCCAATGTGTTCATTTTATAAAGGATCCGCCATTCTGTTAGATCAAATAAAATTTAATTAGTACATCTTTATTTTCATCTCAATTAAACATCATTCCATTATCATCATTGAAAATTTTTTAAAGTGAAGAATTGTTGACAGCAGAATCAAAGGCCAAGCATAATTCTTCACCTACAGATGATGATGGCCATTTGCACTTTAACATATTTCTTCTAGTGCTTTTTCTTTTATCATTATTTTAATCAATAAAAATTATGTATATTTATGGTACACAACATGATGTTTTGATATATGCATAGATTGTGAAATTACTGAACAAGTTATTTATACATGCATTAGCTTACATTCTTTTTGTGGTGAGAACACTGAAACTACTCTTAGCAATGTCAAGTATACAATGTTTTGTTATTAACTATAGTCATCACATTTTACAATAGATCTCTTGAACTTAGTCCTGTCTAATTGGACTAAGTTAGACCTGACCAACAGATTTCCAAATGCACCCAGCCCCGATACATTCTATTCTCTTCTTGTAGGAGTCTGTCTTATTCTGTGTCCATAAGTAAATCACATCATGTGATATTTGTCTTTCTATGCAGTATAATGTCCTCCAGATTATCCATTCATCCATGATGATGCGAATGAATATACACACACACAAATTATATACGTGCGTGTGTTTGTGTGTGTGTATATATGTACAAATTTCTGTTTATCCTTTGATAGACCCTTAGATTGATTCCATTTCTTAATTATTGTGAATAATGCTGCAGTAATCATGAGAAGCCTAGTATTTTATTAGGTAGTGGCATTATTTCTTTTGGGTTTATACACAGAAGGTTTGCTGGGTCATATCATAGCTTTATTTTTAATTTTTTTGTGGACTCTCCACACTGTTTTCCATAGTGGTTATACTAATTTCTACTTTCTCTCCCCCTACTCCGCCCCCCTGTGGATAATTTTGATTAGATCATTTCCAAGATAATGTTTCTATATTCTTCTGATAGAGTGCTGGGTTTTTGGTAAGTATATGTGAATGTTACAAAGCTAGACCTTTTTCAGAGTTCATCCGAGTCATTTAACATCTTTGGCTTTGAGACTTTCCAAGCTCGCATCACTGATCAGGCTTTCCAAAGTAACTAGAAGCACAGTGCTGCCAAACACTTGCTTAAAATGTGTGTCCAAACCTCAACTACTTAGCTAAAAAATTAAGAGACAAGTTTCAGCAAATTGATTCTTGTGTTATTCTCAGTTCTGCTAAAAAGAGCATAATGTGTTGCAACTGACAATAGTGGAGGCACCTTATTTGGATTTGTTTTTCTGAGTGTCTTCCATTTGGGATTTACAAAATCCATATGAGGTCTGAAAAAGCTACAATTTCCTGTCTATTAAGCCCAAAATGGAAAAATAACAAATACAATGAAAAACAGCAAACTAGTTGACAGACTAATATGTATTAATCCCATTGCTGTGTTTGAGAGATGGAAAATTATTATTGAATAAGACTCTTTCATCAAATCAAGTATTTCCTAGTGCTCCAAAGTACATACCCAGCATTGCTTCTGCCTCGCACATCTGCTTCTGTCTTTGAACTCTGATATTAATCTGAAGGTTGAATGCAGCTGTGCCGTTCTAAGATAATTAGTTCTTTCCATTGTATATTACGATTGATAAGGCAGACCTCAAAAACATTCAGAACTTGGATTTGCATAAACTCTGGGAAGTTAGAAAACTTTTCCAAAATTCAGATCAGTCTTCTGGAAAAAACTTGTACAGTTTCCAATCCCTTCCTGGAATCTTTTACATTTCACCTCTCTTTGAGTATTTTCCCTTTAGCCCATTTCTTTGCATTTTTATACTTATTTGCTGGCAGCTCTTCCTGATCCTCTCTGGAGTATTTCAAAGACAACCAACCTGAAGAAGGTGGCCACCATCCTGGTAAGTGTGCCAGCGAAGCATCAGGCTGGCTTTTTATATTAAACATGAAGGATTTTGAATGCATCTCCTCCAAAGCTTCATGAATTTGGAAACATCGATAGAACATCAGTTTTATAATTATCTCCTCATAAGAGATAAAACCCATCACCCCCAAGAATGTTGATGGTGCTTTGGGTTGTGTACTAGGATTTTCCTCCCTAGCAGGACAGTCATCCCGAGAGAAAGTTTTGGGGCTTCAGGAGAAAGACTCCAGCTGTTCTGTTAGGTTCAGTGATTTACGTCCACAAAAGGAGAGACAAGGCCAAGAAAGAGATGAGTCAAAATCCTAACACCCAGAGGATTCTGAACCCAGGAGCTGGACCAAGGATAAATGAGACATCTAGGGTGGAAGAATAAGCAAATCAAACATTGCTTTCCAATAAATACAAGGTAGCTTGAATTTATCTGCGAGTGTCACATGGGTAGCCATCATTTCCAAAATTCAGTTTCATGAACATAGCTTGAGAAGGAAATTTCTATTTGTCAATGGCATTCTTATTTAGATTTATAGTTAGTGTACAGGCATATATTCTGGTTGCTAATTTTCCCAGAAGAATGGGAAAATGTCATTCTCCTTAGAAGTACATGAATGAATGGTGCAGTGTCTGACTGTGATATGTAAGGTTAGTTTGCAGGCAGGGCGCTGGTAGTGTGCTTCTTTTTTTGTGTGTTCTGGATATTGTCCTTCTTAGGAAGATATTTTGCTCAGTCTACAACTGCTACAGCTGTGAAACCTTTTGGTTGTACACTAGACATGCATGCACGTGCGCGTGCACACACACACGCGTGCACACATCTGTCTAGAATCTCACAGCATCTAAATATTTCTTTATTTTTATAAAATCAGATTTCAGTGTCTGGCCAAAACCCTGGTAGTAATCTTAACTCCGTAGGGAAGTGTGTTGTTTTTATTTGTTTTGCTCTTGCACTCCATTTGGCTAGGCTGGCAGGAAGACTGGACAAAGAATAAGCTCATCTTTTGACCACTGGTTCGTTCTCAGCTCATTCTCCCCATGCTGGCCTGGGTGTCCTCCTGCCTCTCTGCCCTCCTCTGCCTGTGCTGCTGTCTGCTCTGCTCTCTGACACTTCAGGGTTGGAATTTTTCTAGCACTGATCTCAAGTTTTCTTTTATTTTCCCTGCTTGCTCTCTTTAAAGGTAATAGTTTCCACTTTCATGGCTCCCAGATTTATGCCTCAAGTCTGGAATAAATTTTTTGGGACCCAGAATCATATTCAAATGCCTATTTGAAGCTTTACCCTGTCTGTCTCAAATTCATTGCGTTGACTTTAAATCTGATCTTCAAACCTGTTCCGCTTTCAGGCCTCCCTCCCTGTGACAGAGCGAAGATGCCCCTGATTTATTTGGCACTACTTCCAGCTCATCCCTTTGGATACGGATGAGCTTGGCCAGAGCGCTGCAATGCAGTTTCTGGGCCAGCCCTGAAGAGGCTGGCAGCTCCCACGTGCTGTCTCTTGGAATGCTTGCCATTTATCCGTAACAGAAGTTTAAACTGCAAATGGGATAATGCCATAATCAAATACGAAAACAGAGCATCGGCCTTGAGACCTGATGGCAAGTGGGAACTGGAAGGACCACAAGTAGACAGTCAGCAATGACTTAAAGGATGACAAGGAAAATACTGGGGAAGAGATGATTTGCATGAGACAGCAGTGAGTAGTACTGCAAACCTCATCTGTAAAATACAGACAATAGCAAACATCTCTAATGAACTTGTGAACAGGGCTGAAGAGTTTTCCAAGTAGAATGCCGAAAGGGTCACTGAGTTTCTTTTAGGTAAACATGATAAAATATGAGAAAAGAAAGATGAACTTTAAAAACAAACAAGAAACAAAGTATGTTTCCAACTTAATTTTGAAGATGCAAAAAGGAAATCCAGACTTTCTGGGCTCAACAATAAACTGTGTCCCACCCAGGAAAGAATTCTCAGGGTCAGAAATATGTTTGGGGCATCTGAGAATGGTAGTGCCTGCTTCTAATCTCAGAACTTGGGAGGCTGAGGCAGGAGGCTCATGAACTGAAGGCTGAAAGGGCAGCCTGGGTTACATAGCAAGTTCAAAGTCAACCTGATCTATATAGCGAGACCCTGTCTCAAACAAACAACAATAGCAACAACAACAACAACAACAACAACAAAGTGAAAGAAAGAAAAGAAACAAGAAAAAGTGAAAAAAAAGTGTTAGGTTTGGAGTAACAGCCATTATCAGAGCTCAACTAGGAATACATGATCTCAGAGAAAACATCTCAAGAACATAGATTTAAGATCTTTTGGTAAGACTTCAGAAACACTTAAGGGTATACTTAGAAGAACTCATCAAAATCAAAAAGAGTGTGCTCAAGAATTATAGATACTCTAATTTAAAAACCAGAAATTTTAGGTAGTAAGAGCAGTAGCCCATTGTGGCCTCACCCAGCCACCCAAGGCACAGAGAGGCATCTCTCTTGGGAAGACCTGTAGATGTGACTTCTGTGTGATGGCTCTGATTACGAACTGATAAATAAGAAGTCCATAAAGATCTTCAAGAAACTGTATCAACCAGAACGAAAAACAAAAAAGACCCCAAAATAACAAGAGATGCTTCAATCCCCCAAATGTGCGTAGGAAATGAAGCAGGCTGAGGAAAGTCATACTGGCTTCAATACATGTTATTTATCATGGAGGAAGAAGGGTGACTTGGAGGCTGGAGCTAAGAATCCAGAGAGCAGAGCCAATAGTTCTGCAGATTTATTTCCTGGGAGTAGGAATTTCCCTGATCAGGAAACTGGAAACATGTGCTGGTGTGAGTTGTAAACTCGCAGAGGGCCAGGGACAGCTTTGGGACCAAGCTGTTTCTTTTGCATGGGACTCTAGTTACTCGGTGGCCATTCTGCTATTGTATGTTGGCTTTGTGGAAAGTGGAAGTTTTCAGATTGAAAGGAATCACGGCCATAAATAGCCTTGTCCATACCAGAACCTGATTTCAGTGATGACAAAACGTAGACTTCTGGTCAATGCCACAATAAAATGAAACTGTCAAGGTCCCTGAGAAAGGAAGAGAGTATTTTTCTCATGAGAGCTTTGTCATTCATTTGAGGGCAGATAAATGTTATGTATGGTATCTAGAAATTCTTCAGCTATTCTCCCATTTCATCTGAGTAGGCTTGACCATTACAATATGGCAGAAGCAATCTTGTGGTTAATTGTTCCAGTTTTAAGTGACTGGAACATTTCCTTCTTATTCTTTGGAATACTAAGTTTCTTCACCTAGCTGCCATTTTGTCAAGAAGGCCAGGCCACCTGGAAAAGCCCACATGTGAAGAAACTAAAGTCCCTGGCCATCAAGCCTGGCTTTCTCCAGCTAATGGCCAGAACCAACTTTTTGACTGAGGAGGGACACCATCTTGGAAGCCCATGGGGTGACCCATTTGATGTCAGATGGCTGCTTTGATTTACACTGGGGTTTTAAGTTTTAGTGTAGTATTTACCTATGTGATTTAAGGTTTGGGATTTTGTCCAATCAATCCTTTTACAATTATCTTTATTTCCATAGAAAATTCTTTTGTTTTCTACCTTGAGATCTACAACTCCTGGAATTTATATTTGGTGCATGGTATGAAGAATGACTACTTCTGTGTTTTTCTATATTGAAAGTTAGTGGTACCGACACCACTTGTTAGTGAGTCTGCCCTTTCCCCACAGATTTCTTGAATCTTGCTCTCATACCTTCTGTGCATTCTCACTCTCTGCTAGTGCTGTTTGAGGAGCTACTATATTTCATTGACCTAGCATCTATGATCACTTTGTAAGACCACACTTTAACAATCACTGAGCTTCATGAGTTTGATTTGGTAGAAAAATCATCCCTCATTATCCCTACTTTTGGAATAGTCAGTTATTCTTGGACCTCTATTCTGGCATGTGAATTTTAAAAGCATTTTGCTAGCTCTGTCTGTAGTACCTGAATTTGGACTTGCACTGAATTCAAGATCAAAATACATGAATCATGAATATGTCTCTTGTCACAAGCAGGTAGATACTCCTATCATCACAATCAGGAAAATACAGTAGAAAGGCAATAGTCATAAGAATAAAAAACCTAGATACCTAGAAATCACCTAGCAAAATGGGTGTGAACCTTTAACAGAAAAATCATAAAAGATTATGAGAACAGAAAGATGGCCTGAACAAATGAATCAGGTGAGATGTAGCCTATTGGAAAATGGGAAAATTTGGTATGCTAATGAATATCACGAAGCCAGGTCAATTCTACTAAGTTTTTAAAAATTTCTTAACAACATTTTCTACTTGCCTAAATTAAGGATGAAATTACTTTTAGCTCATCTCAATGTAGTGCTAGAATTTTGCATGTTGTTTTCATCTTTTCCTCATTTCCTAATCTCACTAACGTCTCATGCCTTTCAACACTTTTTTCCTTCTGCAATGATTACTAAATCATTCTCTCCTCTAGATTCTCTGTTATTCTACATATTCTTTCTCTGATCTTCTCAGTCTTTGTATTCCTCATAAGGTAAGACTTTCATCTTTGTTTTTTCTTTGTTTGGCTTCAGAACCTGTGCCACTCATGTCTTCAGTGAATGACATTGTTATATACAAGCACTTTAAACACAAAGGAGCAGTCAGAAAGATACCAGCAGCATATAATGCTTAAATTAAAAAAAATTGTTTCTGGATACCTTAAGGATTTTTTCCACTATAAATTTCACATTATTCTTATTTGGTGTTCTGACTTTCAGCCATGAAACAAAACAAAAACCCAAACCCAAAATAACAAAAACCCACTGATATTTGAATAAGTGTGCAGAGTGTACATGTTCCTTGCAAGTTTACAAATTGTATATGAGTAATAGTTGAACAACAAATGTTGAGAGGTAGCATATTAGAAAAATGGAAATTTTAATATGCTAATGAATATCCTGAACCTAGATCAATCCTATTAAGCTTTTAAAAAATTCCTTAATAAAATTTGAATTAATAAATACTCCATGTTGTAGACTAGGTGAAGCGTGTCATCAATGCAAAATATTTTGACTAGTAGGATTCAACAAGTATAAGAATATAAAGCTATTGTCCGAGTATGAGAAAGCTCAAAGTTATGCAAGATTGAAGAACAAAATTAAAAAAAGGCATCTGTCTGAACACCAAATGTTTCCTGTCGGTCTGCAGTCCTGGGCCTCTGCCCAGATCTTCTTTGTTACCATGACATACAAGGCAGACAACTGTCAACAAATGACCTCAGTGTTTGCTTTTCCATTGATTTTTTTGGTGTCCAGTCTTCCCATGGCAGCCCCGAAGTACCCCTATACCTTAACGGAAAGTGGGCAGTGGGTGCTTGGACCAGCATGGCGGCCAGTCTGGTCTTGAGCCATCTGTTTGCCTTGGAGTCAGAGGGATTAAGAATTAGGTGAACCTGGGCTCTCTGCTAAGAAGCAAAATAAGTAGAGAAGGCCAATCACAAAAGCTGCGATGGTGTAGGACAATTCACATGAACTCTCTTTTCTCCATCTTCCAGCCTTCCTCAACAATCTTTCATCTGAACTTATCTCTAATCCTTAAGACTGAACATAGTCCAGGCCTGCCTTGATCCTCTTGGCCTTATTTTCTATGAATTGCTAAAAGCCATGCCCTCTTTGGTCTGTACAACTGGGGACAATTAACCAGAAAACTGTAAGGCCGTATTAATTGAAAGAGTCAGATTAGATCATATAACAGGTGTGTGACAAATAATCTTTCTGAACTTTAGCTCCTTCATCTATAAAATAAAAATATTGGACGTGAGGCAATGTAGTAACCATTAAATGAGAGAGTGTGTCTTAAGTACTCAGTGCACTAACTGGAGTGTAATAAGTGTGCAAGCTGCAGCACCTCAGTAAGAAAGACCAAGGCCTGTTGAACCAAACTGCCTATAAAAGTAGCTGCAGTTCCACATCCACAGACTTTATCCTTGTTGCAGTCCCGAGTCACTTCAAGCCCCCAGCATTCTTCTGCTCCATGCTGGGGTCAGGAGGCAGGAAACTAGGGCACGGCAAAGCGACTGGCCCATTGGGCGTGACCTGCCAATTGCTGAGACTTGTTAACCACGGGTGCAGAGCAGTAGCTCCTGAGCTTGGGACCTCATACCAACCAGAATGAGGTCTGCAGTTCTTCTGGCACTGGAACTTCATATCATCAGGTGAAGTCCTGCACCTGATACCAATTTGGGGGCATGCCAGCAAGTGGGTTTTCGATGGGATGGCTTAGATCTGTTGTCAGAAACAAGATCTAAAAGACAGTGACTGTTAAGTTCACAGCTGCCATGAGCCTTTCACCAGCCTGCCCTCACCCTGCCGGGTGTACTTTTCCTAATTTAAGTGGCCCACACGCACTCTGCTGAGGACCTTCATCTTCTCCAGTTGATTTTTAGACTCCTGAGTTAGTCTGGCATCAAATCTATCAGAAAATAGTGTGGTGTTGTTAGAATATTATTACTAAAATATCTGAAATGCTGATGTTATTCCAAGTAGCCAAGAGACTTACCATGCAGGAATATTTTTCCACCTTTTTAGAAACTCTACAGGAGACATCTCCACTCTGAGAGACATGGCCCTGTTAATGCCATTCCAAGCATTTCCTAAAGGTAACTAATGAGTTGTTCAAGTCAGCAGTCTTGGAGAAATCCTAAATGCCATCCTATCTCACCTCGAATATATCATCTACTTCTATGAGATTGATCTTCAAAAGAAATCCAGAATCAGATGCTTTCTTATCTCGGGCACTATCATTATGGTCTCTGTCATCAGTATCTCTTCTTCAGTTTAATGTAATTGCCATTTCTGCTCTTGCCTTTCCTTTGTCTACTCTCATAGCAGACAAAGCAATATTTCTAAAATAAACATTGAATCAGTTCAATCATCTGCTCAAAGCCCTGTACTGACGTCCCATGTTCTCAATTTAAAGCCAAAGTCCTTGCCATAGCCGAATGTCTTTCCTTCATCAGCACTTGCTTCCTTTCTGACTTCATTGTCCTCTATTTTACTTTCACTCCCGGCATTTGTCACACAGGCCTCTTTGTTGTGCCCCAGCAAGCTAAGCATGTTGTGACCTCAGGGCCTTTTGTACTTCCTTTTTGATCTTGGAATCTTCCTTTCCTAGGTTATTAACATGATTCTCTCCCTCATTTATTCAGGTTTCTTCTTAAGTACTACTTTGTCAATAAGACCTTTTTTCATCATCAAAACTAAATAGCAAGCAGCCCACTCTGAATGCTTAAGCTAACTTGGCCTGTTTTACTTTATAACACATTTCCTAGTATCATGTATATTTTCTTTTCCCCTATTTATTTGTTGGTTAGAATGGAATTTCTCTGAGAACAAGGACTTTGATTTCATTCGATATTGTGTCCTCAGTCCCCCATTTCTAGTTTGTAGTAGATATCTGGTAAATACTTGTTGAATAAAAGAATAAGGAAATGAGGAGTGAAAATAGGTTTAAAGATGATTTGGAAAGGATCATTTAGTTAAGTCATCAGAAATCATTCAAGAATGATTGATGTCAGAAGAAGAGAGATTGTTTCCTTAGTTACAGAGAGCATCCTAGGAGATTCACCAGAAAATGGAATGTGCCGTAGTAAATTATACATAAAACAAAAACAAATAGGTAATAGTGACCACTCTTTCCCCTTTTGGGTATGAGATGGGAAGGGAAGTGGGTGGAAGGAGTATGCCAGCTGTTCACATCCTGAGGATTAAAAGTTGAACAAGGGAGGAAACAGCAGAGTCATCAGTCTTTGCCATTCATTATCCTGAGTCACTATCATCAACAACAAGTCACTTCCTGCCCTTTTCATATCTGACCCAAAAGTGAAAAAATTATAATACATGACCTCTGATCTCAAGGAACTCCTAATCTAATGAGAGAAGCTTGACATGATGATGAACATTTTATTAGTCTGTTTCATGGTACTATAACAGAATGCCACAGACTGAGTAATCTCTAACGAAGAGGAACTTATTTCCAACAGTTCTGGAGGTGGAAAGTCCAGCATAAGATACCAGCTTCTGGTAATGGCTGATCTCTGCCTACAAGATGGGGTCTTGACGGCTAGACCCTCTGGAGAGGGAGAACATGTGTCCCCACTGGGCAGAAGATGGACAAGCAAAAGGAAACAAACTAATTTCCTTCAAGCCCTTTAAAAGTTACCTAACCCTATTCAGAAGGACAGAATCCCACAGCCTAGTCACCTTACAAAATCCATTAGTTCTCAAAACTCTTTCATCAGGTTGTTAGGTTTCAACATGAAATTTGGAGGGGACAAAAATAACAGCAGGCCACCCTTGCCACCATCCCTGAATTCATATCTGTCTCACATACAAAACACATATTGATTCTACTTCAATAGATCCACAAGTCTTCACTTGTGCCAACTCGAAAGTCCACAATCCAGAGTCTCATTTAATCAGATATGGGTAAGATTCAAGGAATGTTTCACCAGCCACCTCATAAGCCAGTTGTCTCTGAAAACATCCTCGCAGAAATATGTAGTATAGCTCTATCATTCCAAACCAAGTGGGTTTCCCTTTCATCATAAGGGAAATTTACTCCATGACTACTGAGGGACTGGGAATAAATAATGCCTTGCCAGTCACACGGATAGTCCTTAATCCTGTCAGGTTGATGCCCCCATCACCATCACAACATTATTCTAGAAACATGACTTGGCATTTTTTCTCTTGCGGCTTTTGTATCCCTGTGCTCTGGCCATAATAAGGAGAGTTTACAGCCATAGTAGCCAATGTTCTATGTAACTTTTTTATAGCAGTTAGCACATCAGGTTCTTTGTGATTTTGTTCAATAAAATCTGACTGAAACGAGATGGCAAGGTTGACAAACTTTTATACCTACCAATATCGAGGAAAAGAAAGGGATTCTTCAAATTCTAGTGTTTTTGTTTCAGAAGTTGAATGCTAGTTGAATAGAAAACAGAATTTGTGCTTAATTTTAGTGGAAGTAGTTTTCATTACAAAACATTTCCCAGAATAAATGAGGGAACCCACAGTAACAATTGGATCTATTGAAGGAGAATCAGTACATATATTTTGTATGTGAGTCAGACAGAATTGAAGATGAGTTTTTGTCCTCTCCAAAATTCATTTTGAAACTTAGTTACCACACTTCACAAGTAATTAATCTTAATTCAGCCTTCCTCTTCCTTGGGGCTTGGAGCATTTGACTTCATTTGGTTATCTCCTTGGCCACCTAATGTCACCATGACAACAAGCCCATCATCTCTGAGGAGATTTGGGAGCAAAACCCAAAGGGGACATAAATGACACCCATCAGACATTCATATGGGAAGCCCATTTCTCCACTTGTCCTCAGAAGTGGCTGATGTAGCATGCCAGTCACACAGCAGCCCTCCAGTCCCTGTAGCTTCCTAAAATCCAGAAGGTTTTATCACAGACTTAAGTCACAGGAAAAAAAAATGGTTTGCAAAAGGCAACCCTGACAAATAAAATACTCCAGAATGACAGCAATTCAATTAGCAGCTTTTAAAACAGGGATGGAAATGAATGAAATATGGTCAGAAAAACAAGGAAAGAAAGAGCCATTCAACTGATAAATTAAGGGATTGTACTTCTTCATACTATTATGTTGGCAAAAGTTCTTAATGAGTAATTTTAAGTATCCTTGAAGTGAATATACCCAAAGGAAAAGACTTCAAAATATATTATCTTCGGAAGAAGCAATTAGGCCTGAGTGGTTTCTTTCAAAATCATTTGCAAGTCAACTACTTGCCTGAGGTATACACGCAGGCACATGCACATACACACACACACACACACACACACACGTGCACCAGAACACCTATATTATGTAACGTCCCTGAGGCTTCAAAGATCAGACACATAACATAGGTTATTTCAGATGATGGGGATTTAATGAAGCCTACTTAGTTTTAAAAGGGAACAGAATATCCTTTCTATAGAAGCCAGCTCTATCAGGGACAAAGGTGAAAAGTCTTTGACCCCTATTTATCCTTAACTATCATTTCTAGTTGTTCAGTGATGTCAGATTTTCTTACATTATAATGATTTCTTAACCAGTCTCCCTGATTCTGGTCTTTTTATGTTCTGATCTGTCTTGTGTGATTCCATTAGATTAATATTTCTAATATGACCTTGATTATTGATTCAAAAACTTTGAGTCCCTACAATGTGTGGCTCTTCATTTTGACACTGAAAATACAGCAATGAACAAGACAAACCTTCTACAAAACAATAACTACAATGAAATATATTATAACTAGAGGTAATAATAGATATTATGAAATGTTTGAATCTACACCAAGGGGCTTAAGCAGATTCCTATTTAACTTTTCAAGACTCCTACAAAAGAAATATTATTGCCAGACTAAAATAAAGCATTATTTTAATAGTAAATATTTTATTGTACAGAGTAGCAAATGAAACCTCAAAAACTTTGGTAACATAGCAAGTATGTTGCAAAGCTAGACTATGAACCTATAACAATGTTATAGGTTATTATAACTTCTCATAAAATGCTCCTTTATTTTTATAGAAGGCTCCTGAGATTATTTAGTTTAAGGAGAAGAACCAGAATCTCAGGATCCCCCTGCAGATCACGTGCCTCTGAAATGTTATTTCCATCACTGATTTTTGGAATTCAGCCAGATATTCTTAGGTCAGACAGAATGGGGTCAATTTTCCTTCTTCTGAACTCTTACACTGTGTCCACACATCTGTGAGGAAGAAAATGTTTCCGGCTAAAACATCAGACTTAAAGACTATCATTGTAATTCCGGAATCCAAGCCATTTGTCTGTTTAAATTAACTATGGGGTTCATGATGAAACCTGAAATAAAAGGACTTTATTTTTATTTTTCTTTCTATGATGTAGAACAAAACTGGCAAAATTTATAAATTCTTCAATTTATATAATAAGAAACTGTAGAACAGACCTTCAGAATGGAAATTTAGTACTCTGTCATCCCCTCTCAAGCGAGAAGCCAAAAAGCATTGCCACTGTTTTGTTTTGTTTTGTTTTGTTTTGTTTTTCCTGCCAAATGCTGACTTGAGTTGATGCAGGCCACCATTTCCAATAAGCATACAGAAACAACAGATAAAATATAAACCACAGCATTTAAAACCTAAGCCAAACAGAAAGAAAGGGAAATCCCTAGGTGCTGGAAACAAAGGGAGGACTCAGAGGTGGGATGGTGAACTTTTATACATTAAGCAGACAGAGCAGTAGACTGAAGGGGTTGGTACTGGTGGGATAACAGTGTGAAATCAAGGTGTAACGGGGTAGGTTGGGGAGGAGGCATCGTCAACTGGATATAAAGGCTAGAGTAAAAGCTGGGGTTAACCAGGCAAAGTCTAGGTAGCCGTGGGTCCACATGAGCAGTCCTGAGATGCCAGGACTGTTGGAAGTACATGTTGTTAGTGAAAGCAGCCTACCTACCTCTACTTTGCATGGGTCTTTTATCTGGGCTCTGAAGGCCAGGGTTTGAGGATGTTGTATGGTTGCCTATAAAAAATTAAAACTTAACATTTTGCCACACGCAAGTGAAAGAAGCCAGACAAAAATGAAAACCATACTCTTTGGTTCCTTATATATAAAATTCCAAGAAATACAAACTCAAATATAGTAGATCATTGGTTGCTAAGAATTAGAGGTGGAGTAGAGATTATTTCACAGCATCAAAACATCAAACTTTATACATTAAACAAGTGACTTTTTTATATATTAATGATATCTCAATAAAGCTGTTAAAATTATGAGATATAGTTTATTAGAACAATGTTTATATCCTCCAGTATACACATTAGAGAAGAAAACTGTTAATATTACTAATTAATTTTTAGCTCAAAAATGAGAAAAACAATATTAGAGTACACAAAAGAAAATAGAAGAAAATAATAAGATTAAAATATAAAATAAAGAAACAGAAATGCTCAACACAACGAAAAACTTGGTTTTGAAAAATGTGATGTGATAGATAATTGCCACAAAGACAGGTAAAGATGATAAAAATAATGGAAGAGAGAAAGAGAAATACTGAAGATAGTATAAAATATTTAAACTTATAAGACATTTCTATGACTAATTTTATGCCAAAATATTTTAAAACTTGGATAAAATGACTTTGTCAGAAAAATATCAATTTATTGAAATATCCTAATAAAACTCAAATAGGTTCATAACTGTTTATGGAACTTGGATCAGCAGCCAAAATATACCCGTAAAATATTATCAGACCCAAATGATACAGACGAGTTTACCAAAATTTACTTAAGAAAGTATTCAAAAAATAGAAGAAGTAAGCCTATTTCAAAACTTAGTATGGTAAATTATTTTACTTGTTTTTGTTGTTATTGTTTATTTTCTTTTTTCTTTTTTATTCGTGGTACCAGGAATGGAATCCAGGGATACTGAACCACTGAGTTTCATCCTCACCCCTTTTTACTTTGAGAAACGGTGTCTCTAAGCTTCCCCACTGGCCTTGAATTTGAGATCCCTCTGTTTCAGCCTCAAGGAACAGGGATTGCAGACATGCACCACCACAACTAGTGGCTATGGTAACTTTTAATGTTTGACGAAAGAGGATATAAGAAAGGAAATTGATAGTGTAATGTGACATAAGTAGAGGTATAAATATCTCAAATTAAATGTTGCAAATTGCATCCAATTGTCTAAAAATATATTGTAAACATATAGATTTCCTGGAAGGACTAGTACACTTTTTCATTAACAGAAACATTTTAATTCTAATAAGCATATAAAATGACCAATTGAAGTAAAAATCATGGCAATAGAAATGTCCAAGTAGATACTAGTTCACATTAATTTAATTGGCAAAAATCATGAAGTCTCAGAAGATCAAATATTTGAGAGGATATGGATACATGGTAATTCTAATATACTGATTGGAGGCTAGTGTGTAAGGAGGGGGTGGTTACAAAAAATTGGGAGGACAATTTTGGATTAAGCAGTGATTTGCTTAATCCAAGTTCATATACTTTCCGCAGGAATTTCATTTTTATTTCTGTCTATTTCCCAATGACCCTTTGTGTTAATCAGCTTTCTGTTACTGTCACAAATACCTGAGCTAAATGAAAATAGACAAAAGGTTCACTTTGGCTCACAGTTTTAGTTTCAGGACTTGATACGGTATATCATGGCCAAGAGTATGTGGCGGAGCATAACCACTCAACTTATGGTGGCTGGGAAGGAGAGAGAAACAGAGACACGGAAAGAGAAGAGAGACTGGAATTCACAATCTCCTTAGGGAACTAAAATCTCCTAGCAGGGTCCACTTCTTAAAGGTTTCCAATGCTTCCCAGTAGTACAAAATTGAGAACCAAACTTTTACTACATAGACCTCTAGGGTCCATTCCAGATCTGCCCTATATCTCCCTCCTTATGCATGTGTGAGAGATGTGACCAAGTGTTCCTCTATAAAATTAAATACTTACCTATTCCAGCCTATTGAAATAAGCTACTAATTAACATTTTAAAGGGTGAACTTTAAAGGGTGATGTATTATTGTTATGACTTTTATCTAGATGTCCTTCTAAAGCCTCATGTGTTCGTAGGTGGAACTTTTTGGAGATGACTGGATCTAGAGTGTGTAAACATGGATTAAGGGTGTGTGAATGTGGATTAAAAATATGACAATCAGATTAGTTCACTGATTGGATTAGTGTTGTTCTGGATGTGAGTAATGGGAAGCCCCACCCTGGGTTTGAGTGGCACCAACCAATAGGATTGTAGCCTGGATGGAGTATGAAGGGAGAGATGGAAGGCAGGCTTGCTGCTTCCTGCCTGCTTTGCCATGGACTGTTTCTTCTCTGTCATGCCCCTCTTCCATGCCATCCTGCCTTGGAGCCAGCTGACTATGGACTGAACTTCTACAACTGTGAGTCAGAATAAAACTTTCCTCTTTTAATTTGTGGGAATTGGGGGTTTTGTCCCAGCAACAAGAAAGTAACTGACACAATTATCTATGTCCATTCCAAGAAAAACACTTGAAAAATTCAACATCAGTATATAATTAAAAATTAAACAAGGAAAAAATATATCTAGCCAAATATGAATAAAAAAGAAAAAGGAAACTTCTTTCATTTGTTAAAGTGTATTAGCCAAAAATCTGTAGTATACATCATATTTAATAGTGAAATATTTGAAGTTCTTTAAAGCGAAGCCAAAACTAAGACAAGGATGCTTGCTATCACCATTTCTATTAAATCCTTTTTCTAAGTTTTAGCAAGTACAATAAATCAGGTACAGCAAAACAGGAAGAAAGAAGAACGTTGAACACCAGTCAATTTTTATTTTATTAAAAATAGAGGCAATATAGAAATATCAAAGCTCCACTTTTACTCCAGTATAAAAATATTTAATATGCAAAAACAAAAATAGTGCCCAGTACACAGGAATAAAATAACAAAGAAGTACTATAACCAGATAAAAATTCAAGATAAAAATACTCAGTGGTGAAGGGTGTTTATTGTTTAAAATTTAAAAAATGATATTTTCCATCATTGGCCAAATTTTTTTAATCTCAGGAGTAGAAAAAACTTATATTAAAATTAATACAAAAGATTAAAAGGATGGAGAATATACAAGATATTTCAAAGAAGAATAGAGTGAGAGGACTTGATCTGCACAAAATAGATTGTGTAATTCAAGAAATGGTATTGACAATAATTAAAAGATTAAAAATTGAGTGAAAACTAGGCCCTGAAACATGTGGAAATTTCTTATGATAGGTTTGGTATTACAAATCAGTAGGAATATGATAGGCTATTCACAAAATGATTCTGGCCCAACAGGTTATCCATATTTGAACATATATTCCTCATGGCAGGGTAAAAAATAAAGTTCAAGAATGTAAAAGACTTAAATGCATGAAAAAAGTTTAAGATTTAGCCTCAGTTTACAAAACATCCATAAACACACAGATTGTAAGAGAAAAAATTGGAAAAATTCAATGCAGAAAGAATTTTAAGTAGCCATATACTAAAAGACACTAACAAAATTCAAAAATAGAGATAAAATTTGCAGTATAGATACCCGAATGTGACATAATCATCTAGCCAATAAACAAAGATCAGCTGTGTGCTCAACTGGCATAGTACAAATATGTTACTGAGCTGCAGTAACAGCAGGGTGGGTCACGGGACTAGTTCTTGCCAGTGGAATGTAAATGGAGGTCAAGCGTGTAACTACCAGGTGGAAATGGTTTTGATGCAGGTAGGCCTTTCCTGTATCTTTCTCCATCATGATTGGAGTCCTGTGAGTGTAGTGTAACAAAATTAGCAATATACAGTGGATTTTCCTGACACACTAAGATATTTGAGCTCTTTCTGTTTCTACCATTATTATTATTTAATCCATGCTTTGACAATTTTTATTACCTAAGAAAATCGACAAAAATAGTTAAGAAAAATGACCCAATAGAAAATATGCACAGTCTATGAACTAAAATGTGGCAGTAGAGAAAAATTTAAAAGACAAAAAATATATTTGACCTCACCATAATTAGGAAACTAATTTTTGTGAGAAGATACAATTTTGTAGCCGTATGATGGGTAATGATTAAAAATCTGTAATAGCAAATGACGATCAGGTTGTGGAGAACTGGGAATTCTTATACGAAGATGAAGAGAATGTTAACATTATTAAACTACAATATTGTCAAGACCAAATTAGAAAAACTGAATAAAACCAAAGAGGATTATGGCCCTAGGGCCCACCCATAGCATTTTCGATATTTACCATGGAGAAGTCCTCATACATGGCTCAAGAGATACTAGCAAAAGAAAAAACTTTAAAATAAGATAGTTTAGAAAAAAGCAAGTGGGTAAATAAATACATTGTAGTTTATCAGATAATAGAGTATTGGACAGCAGGTAAATTAATGAGTTTAAATATGTCATTGTAGATCAATATTAAAATCTTGACATTTGACTAGAACAAAGTATCTTGAAATATATTAAAAATACTACATTTGCTAAAAGTTGTCAATGTACATTATTAAAATTTTAAAAATACCCATCAAACAATAAATGCAAATTCAGAATAGCAGTTATTTCTGGTGAAGGAAGCTGGAGACTGGGAGTATACAGAAATATATAGGGAGGTTTACAACACCTAGCAGCATTTTGTTGCTTAAAATAATCTGGAACAAGTATGGTAATAACTTCAGGATTTTTGAAATAAGGTGTTATGAGTACAAGTCTTGACTGTATTAACTTCTACATGGCAGGCCCACGTGTTTCAGGTAGTTAAAAATTTTTTAAAGTTACCCAAAAAGGTGTGATCTTATGAATTACAAAGATCTGAGGTAGTTACACTGTAAACAAAATGTGGAAACTTTATGAAAATTAGTTGGTTTCCCTGATTTCCTTTTTAAACTAGTGAGAACCCTTTTAAGTGCAATTACTCTAGTTCTGATATTTTAGCTCTTCTCTGATTAGTGTTGGATGGTCACTTCTAAAAGCTTTAGGTGAAAAAAAATCTGAATTAAGTACTTTAAAGACTTTAAACTGATTTGGATGAAGGGGGTGACTTATTGGATAATTATGCTTTATTAATCCTGACTTTATCTTACCCCATCAATCCAACTTAAGTGGCAGAAATTATTTTTCTTTAGGCGATTCAGCAGTTTCCTTGGTGACTTTTATATAGAAAGAAAAGACTTTGACCCTTTAAAAGATATTTATGAGCAGAAAAATGGAAAATCCAAATAGCCATGTGCCTTCTCATTCAGTTCCTCCCAGTGGAAATCTAGGAGGTTTAAACATTTTTCTCCTCATTGAGGTAAGCAAAGCCAGTCAGTATTTTCTGTAAAATAATAACAAGTGTTAAAATCCTACATAGATAAAAGGTAACACTTCTTTCCAAAGGCTTTACTTCACCTGCCAACATAGTACTTTTGAAACTTTAACAACCTGTTGACCTGAGCCAATTGATATTACAGGTATTATGCTATCGTGTTGGGTCCAAACTTCAGTCAGAATTTTTTCGAACAATATTCAACAATGAATTTGGTGTGTGTGTGTTTCCTACAAAATATTTCTATAGTAAGTATCATATAACTCCTTCAGTTACGTGATACTATAATACCCTTCCTTAATCTCTTGTTTTCTATCAGACATAACCAAATGAATCACTGTTACATATTTCTAGAAGTAAATGTTACTGTTGCAATTGTTTTTTTGACACTTTTGAAGCTCTAACTAGAGAACATTTACCGCTGGCTCAATCCATAGGACTGTAACGTTTGATTTTTCTGAAGGCCTATGAAAATAACTATGACCAACATTTATTATCTTCCATATTGCAGGCATTATATTATCACATATTATATGTCTTATAACAAAAATTCTTTAAAGAAAGTTATTATTTCAACTGGCCAGATGATCAAGTTGGAACTTGGAAAAGTTAAACTTCCATTTGTAGCCCTGTTGCTCGGGGTTAGAAACAGGGTTGTCTGACGTTACCTGGAGTACTGCAAGGGCGCCGGATCCTGAAACAAAGGTTTGCATGCGGGAGAAGTTTTAAAGCAGCGTACCCTGGAACAAGCCTGAGACTGCACAAAGGAGAGTGTGAGGGGCTGGGGATTTAGCTCAGTGATTAGAGTGCTTGCCTGGCAAGCACAAGGGCCTGAGTTCGATTCCCAGCACCAGAAAAAAAAAAAAAAAAAAAAAAAAAGGAGAGTGTGAGCTGTGATTCCTTTGCAAAGGGGCCTCCCTATCCCAACAAAGAGCGGAATCCCGGAAAACTTCCAGCTGTGGCCCAAAGAGGCAAGCAGCAGAACCCGTTCTGCCTTTATACTGGCTGATCTGTGGGAGGTTGCTGCTCCAGGGAAGGCAGCTTCTTTCTAATGATGGAGGATCCTGAAAAGGGACTCAGCTGGGAGCTGTCGGCAGCCAGCACTCACATTCAGCATTGCGGCAAGACTGCTTACATTGAGGGATGGGTCCGGATGACACCCCGCAGCATGACAGTGTGCTAGTTGGCATTGCTGATAAGCAGGGACACAGAGAACCCTGGCTGCTGCTTTACGGCACCTGATGTGGATAACTCAGCACACAGCAGAACCACCTTGCTTTCCACCTAGTGTGTCAGTTTACAAAAATATTTCATTTGAAGCCTGGAATGTACTTCTGAGGTGCTCCAGTGACAGGACAGGACGGTGATGCTCGAAGGCCACCGTGCCCCAATCCCACACACAGTGTCCTCACACCAACTCTGCCATCCATTTCTGGTCCAGTGGGATCCTGGCGCTCTTTGTATTTTATTCTTGAGTCCAAAATGCCAGGGTGGTAATAAAACTTCAACTTCCCTCATCTCTTATATCTGACAACTTTTTAAACTCTCTGACAAAGTGCAAGCCCAGCACATCCAATGTTTTTAAATGTTGAAAAAAAAAAACAGAAACAGAAACCGAGCATCATGGCATTGATGTCTGCTGGCTAAGTCACCCTTAATAAGGGAGGCTATTAAGTTATACATTTTAGCATAAAATAAACCCACTAGTCTTGACAACCACTGCATCTTACCCACATGCTCTATTGGAAGCAGATGAAATGTCATATGTAAATATATAAAGAAAGTTTTCATGCTCAGCATTTCAAGATAAAGTGTAATAGGCCACTTTAAAGCATTACAAAATGCCGGTGGGGAAAAACATAAGGAAAAAAAAACCTAAAATACCTTGGCCACTTTTATTTTCCATCCACATTTTTCCTAAAATCTGAAAAATCTGCCCTGAGTTAACACTGGGACTATTCAGGAAATGATGTGATCGTTATTGAGAAAACCACAAACAAGCACAATGGTAAGAGATTTTGTAGATAGGACTTGGGCCTCCAGTCCACAAAGATGGAAAGTAAGTATACCTCAATTATTTGCAAAACTGTAGCGATTTTTTCTTTAGTAGCCAGAATATTTGTCAAGTAATAATTTTAGAGGGATAAACCTGCAATGTAGCTTTGCTTTCTGAGTTTGGTCATAGGGTGTGGCTAGTAGATGGCAGTGTTTTTACTTGGCAAAAGTCAAGGAGGCACTTTGATTTTAGTAGCTCCATGTACTAGAATGAAAAAACATAATCAATTTGAGGAATTTTTAAGATCCTCGAATAAAATCTGCAGTCTTTTATCAGAAGAGCCTATCTGATTTGTGGGAAAGGCCATGATGGTGAGATGGGTCCCTGAGAAGGAGCCATGGAGGAACATTCTGGAACAGGATCGCTGGTCCTTTCACAGGAAATGAATTATGAGGGAATTCCGGTTGCCAGCACCCAGAGGCTAAGGAGACCGGCTTGTAACCTTTACTAAAGCTGAGAGGAGGAGACTATTGTGACCCAAACTTCAGGAAAAAAGGGGAGAGGGCTGAAGTTTTATCAAAGCTTCTCATTTAGCTTTCCAGAGGATATCAGACACTATAGACTGGGAATTTCTGCTGTAAGAGCTCAAAAACTTTGGACTTTGTTGACTGTACCTGATTCCCTGTAATAAATATTCAAGAAAATCTTTAATATGCAAGAAGGAGTTAAGAATGTGTTAGCGACTGTATTCTTCCACTCAGTAGGCCATGGAGTGGAGAAGACAAATATCAGAGAGGAAAGAAAAGCACTATATGTGAAAGAAAGTGTGGTTATCTGCCAAAGGGTAGGGTGAGGAGAGACTGAATGCTGGGGAGACTACTCGCACAAGGAAGGCGACTTGAGTGTTATCTGGTGTTGAAAAGACTTTCTGGTGCTAAACAGTAGAAAATCCCACCCGCTGAACAATCGCTCACAAGTATGTATCTCTAGTCTCGTCTGCTTCCTTCTCTCTATTTCTCCTCCAGGTTTGTGTCCTCCATTCTTGCTAGACCTGGTCCCATGTATGACTCACCTGGGGTTCTAATTCAGGGAATGCAAGACAAACTATCTCCTGATTTACATAGTCCTGAGAAAGGCATTGCCATTTGCCATTCTCTTCCTCCATTCACCGTTCTCACTGGTGTCCCTTCATTTCATTTTATTTGGAGTCTCCCAAAAGCCTGCATTGTCCCCAGGGTAGTGGTTTTCAGAGGCTGGCCTTTGGAAGATGACTGGCTCCTAAGTGCTTTGACCTCAGGAATGGATAAATCACTTTATAGATTCTTAGCTTAACAGTATGTGGAAGAAGGGCTTCATTATAAAATCTAGAGCTCTCTCTGTTTTCCAGGAGGCTGTGAGCTAAGAACTGTCCCTCCCAAATACTTCCACTGTGATTAATTGTCTCACTATTGGCCCAAAAGCTAACAGGCCAACCATCCATGGATTAAAACCTCTGAAACTATAGGCCAAGATAAATCTTTCCTAATTTTAAGGTCTTTACCGTAGGCATTTTATCATAGCAATGGAAAGTTGACTGACGTAGTTGGGTTGCTGGAATAGACTGTACCAATACTTTTTCACTGCACTCTTTGAAGTATAACATACTCACTGTGGAGTGACTCTCCAATGTCAGTCTGATAAAGTATGGGCGTACTTGGATGTTAATGCCAAATTCTGACAAGCTGCGTGTTTATCCTCACTTAATACTCCAGCCCAGCTGGATTGTACCTCTTTCATAAAGGACAGCCTGTCACTTTTTGCTCAGTGCCTCTTCCTGTTTTGTTTCCCCTTTTCTAGAAAGTCATTCCATCTCCACCTGTCCAAATGCAACCCCTTTCCAAAGCATCAAACTGCTCCCCTCCCCTGAGCATATCTCTTCTCTACACCCTCCT
>PVJO010016600.1:0-41483 GCA_004026905.1 Hystrix cristata
GAAGATAAATTAAACAGTTTATGTAGTAAGGAAATAGTCAACCAAACAAATAACAAGAAGAACAATAAAATGTTGCAAAATTCACTGATCCTGAGTAGATACAAATAGAAAGTATAATGGACAAGAATAGAAGAGAGGATAATGATACTACATTCCAAATCCAGTGATGATTTAATGTAATTTTATGAAGAGAAACTGAAGCCAATGGGAAATTTATTGTTTAATTCAACTGCATACCATGTCTTGATTCTTTTTCTATGGTAGAGACTATTCACTGGTTTATACTTATTTGCATTTACAAGTCTAAATTAACAAACCATTTTAAAATGTTTTAAATCAATACTTCAACCCAGGAGACCAAACCAAAGATTGGAAATGCAATTTTGAAATTTCACAAAAACAAATCAGGTAGCAATTTCTCTTCTAAGGTTTGTCCCTACTTCCCACCCGAATGGCTTTTATACTGCAGAAGTTCATCTGCCACAGAGAGGGGACTAAGTCCTAGCAAGAAGCACTGAGGCACCCAAAGGGATTTTTTTGTATTCTCATAATATAAAAAATATAGAGAAAAGATGAGATTGCTCACGTCGCATAAATGTTTCCACTCACTTGAAAGCATTTTCTACTCAAATTCGCCATTACATTTAATTCTCTCTTATCTATTATGGATGTTTTAGGTTCTGTTTGGAAATACTTAGAACAGGCAGGCTCTATCTCTCTTATTATCAGCTAGATACGGTGGATACTTTTCATATGGACTATATGGTGGCAATTAGATGATCTAAATGTATTACTTATTTCCCACAATCTCAGTGCCAGGTAAATATTTTGCTTATTTTGTAGATGAAGATACTAAGCTGGAGAAGAAAGGACGGGAGAACTACCAGTCACATAGCTGGCTCAGTCTGCAGATGCATCTGCACAGAGATCAAAAGAGCCATTATTGTACTTTCTACTGTAGCCGCATGATTTCTAGACAAACAAGAGAATGTATTTAATCGGAGGTAATATTAGCTCTGAACTTCTAAAAGCACTAAAGTGAAAATGAGTAGAATCTTTTGCATAATAACTTCTCCCAACTCCTTATTACATATTGTTATTTCAGAAAAAAGGAGAACAATAGGGGAAATGATAGAATGTTTTCGGAGCGGGAGACACCCCAAAGGAGCGTGTGATTCCTCCTACTCTTAAAATACACTATCTAAAGCTTTTAAATCGATGCACACCAAGTTAGCTCAGACAAACAAAAGTGAAAACAATAACACCTGTCTATCTGTGGCTTGTTTTCTACATATGCCAGTTCATCACTGGCCAGAGAACCAAACAAGAGAGGGTGTGTGCGGTTTTCCCCATTTGCATGATCAGATCCTTCAGAGCACAGTGATTGAAGAGCAACCCTTTAAAGATCTGCGCCGATTGCTTATTAAACACACATCTCCATGTGTGCGGGAGCCGCAGCAGCAGGGGGACTGACAAGATAAGTGATGGCTACACGGGAAAGAAAAATGGCTGTGCCTCCATTCCTTGTTTGTTTCCAATTTATTGGTGTTGCAGAAGCGCGTGGGCTTTGGCAGAAAGTCCTGCTTCTCTCAGGTTTTGATTAACCTGTATCAGCACACTTCGCCCATCATCATTACACAAGGCAGTTAAGTAAACAGATATAATAGGCCCTGGCCCCAACTCTAGAAATTTACTGCCATAGAAATTCAGCGAGCTATCTCATTTATCTCACTTTTCAAACAGTGATTTAAGTGCCACCCACAGGGTGAAACAACATAAGCTAAGTTGCTATAATCATTCATTCATTCATAAAGGAGTTTTCATACATCATTTGTTTCTCAGCTTTTGTAGTAGGCAGTAGGGTTAGAAAGACAAATGAAACAACCCTTCTGATTCTTTGCCATGTAACGAATCCAGATGATCAAAAGTTACTCACTAAAATCTAAAATAATATTCGGTCATACCTATCCCTAGCAATAATGAATAACAGTAAATAAATGAATCTCTATTAACTGTTCTCTGAGTTGGAAGTGATGGCATTATTATATATATTCTATAGATCTCTGCCAACGGGGGCCGATAGGTCCAAGTTAGTACTAGGAAGGTGTGTGTGTGTGCATGTGTGTGTCTGTAGGTGCTCAACAATTTAAGTGACTTCATTGTAGCTTGGTTACAGATAAAGAATACAAGATTTCTCAGAGTCTTTTACCTTCCTGTGATCCTGAAGAACAGCCTGCTTGGAGTGAGTCAAACAAACGAACTATGTATCTACATGTATACATGCTTTTGTACAGAGGGAGAGAAACTGAGATTAATGGTGACTGTCTTTTAAGGGATTTTTCAAGAGTCTGTCAGTGAACTGGGTGACTGATTCAAATAAAATTGATTGGGAGCCATGAAGTGCTTTATGTTAAAGGAAACACCACATTTTCATTTGCTTAAGCTAGAATTTGCAGCGATAAAAGTTATTAAAGCGTAGCTGAACAGGAATGGCCCACGGAGGGGCCACGTTGGGGGAAGGAAGAGGTTCCAGCACTTGGGTGACACTTTCTTGTGTGTCCAGGACTTACTAGCTTCCATTTAAATTTTTTAAAAAGTGTCAAATTATGTTGTAATGGCATTTTAAGATCACCATTTTCCTTCTCACGAGAGAATGGAAATGACAGCATGTTGTACTTCCTTCTCTACAGCCACCTGCACTTCTTTGAGCTTCCAGCCTGGGAGTAAATTTTGCAATTTTCCAAGCAGGTAATCTAATCATCACCATGGATGAAACTGAGATGGTATTAATATGGTCATACCACGTTGAAAATACAGTGCTGAAGCACCTTAAAAGCTTTTTAATGGTTTTACTGAAACAACAATATTGGATGAGACTTTTCAAATTTGTTAACTCTTGTTTATTAAAGTATGTATTTCTCAAATGGGTTTTTCCATTAAAAAGGCTTTTCTACACCTAGCTCTCAAGAAAAACTGCCGCAGACATTCTGAGGGATTTAGCAACAGGCGTAATAGAAGAAGATTCTGTTACAGGCTCCGTAAACGTTTCATGAGAACTTCAGGTACGAACGCGGGTGGGCAGCAAACAATGTAGATGAAACAGCCCTAAATCTTCGGAGAAACTACATCAGTTCCACGAAAAACACGGAAGGCAAATCCCAGTTTCACGATTTCTTCCCATCTCCTAGGTACTGTTCCCACATGTCATTTATTTTTTTTTTTTCAGGTATAGAGCATTTTTTTATTTTTATTTTTTAATTTATTTTATTTTAATGGTACATTTTAGATGTACATAGTGATAACATTCCTCATAGGGCACTTGTACCTGTACATGATATATCTTGCAGCGACCTTTAGGGTAATATCGCCATTTATGAATGAGCGATTAAGGTTCAAAGGTACAAGTGTCTTGTCTGAGAAGACACAGCTAGCTGCTTTCACCTCTGATTTGAATACTTCTTTGGTTTGAGTGGTTCTTTCTGGTAATCCAGATCTGAGTGCCCTTCTGACCTCCTGGGAGGCCTTTTCTAACCACCTCATTAAGTAGCAGCTGTACACCTGTAGCCCAGGTCACTGGCTATCTCATTAGCTCATTTAATTGGTTTTATAGCACTTATCACAACTTGAAATTACATCATTAATTATCTATTTACTTGAGTATGATCTTTCTCTTGTCTCTACAAATTGAATGCCACTGAAATATAAATCTCTGAAAGGAATCATCTTGTTTCTCAGCACTTTGAAAATGTCTGACATGCAGTAGTTGCTAAATTAATGTTTGTCAAAAAAGAATGGAGGAACAAATGAACAAAAAAATCAGAGGTGGCCTTAAACTCAGGTGTTTTGTCTCAAATTCAATGTTCCTTTCTCTACATCAAATGGTCCAAATGCAATGATTCCAAGCAGTAGTTGCTTCTCTTCCTTGAATGTCTATAAGAAACGCCTTCCACACAACTGGGGAAAATTTGTTACAAACACCCTTTTCCTGCCCCTTTTCAACCAGTCAATTTCCCTTTCCACTTATGTCAGGCAGTGATCACTGATGAAATTATTTTTTTTTAATTTTAACTTTTATTGGTACATAGTTGCAGTAAATAATAGGTGATACGCTAGGAAGTTGAACATATTATTCTTCTTTGGAAAATCTGCTACTTTTCCACTGTTAATGACCATCCCTCATGTCCTTCATATGCTTTGTACTCAATTTGGATTTCAAAATGTTTCAATAGAATCATTTCTTTTCAAACACCTTAATCTCCTCACGCCAATTACAGTTTGTCACACACATCTAGGAAACTCAGACAATCCAGTGAAATCGAAGTATCTGCTTATTTACTTGCTATCTGGTCTGAAATCAAAATCATGTCCACGAAACGCAAATGTGAACTCAATAGCACACACACTCTTAATTGAAGTCCTTATAATGCTGGCTTTCTATGGTCAGTCATTTGATGTCTTCTTTTTTCATGAAACCACTTTTAAGTCTCCCTTCCCCTACCAGCTCTTTCAACCTCTTAGTAGAAAACCTGGTTTAATACAATATGAACCTGGTTTAATACAATATAAACCTGGTTTAATACAATACACTTTGGGTTTGCTGGATCAAAGCACCTGACAACCTTGATTTAAGGAAGAGGGGTTTATTTGGTTTCCGATTTCAGTAGGTTTAGTTCATGGTTAGCTGGCTCCGGGGCAGAAACAGCAAGGTGGAAGGACATGGCAGAGGAAAACTGTGTAAGCCATGACAACCAGGATGCAGACAGAGAGACAGAAAAACCGGGGACAAAAGTGTATTGTTCAGTAACCTACACACAACCAAAACCTACCCACTACCCACAACCGACCCCCAACAAAGCCCCACCTCCTAAAAGCACATTCACCTAAGATCGCATGAATAGATTAATCTACAGATGAGCATAGCGTCCCCTGATTCAGTCATCTCCCAAAAGTGCTATCTCTCAACACATGAGACTCTCAGGGGCCACATTTTAGATCTAAACCAAAACACTTACAATCAACTAGGACATCTCTTCTCTTCCCATCCCCAAAACCTACCAATTAATTTCATTTCTACCTATAGTCTCTGTTTTCTCTACTCTTGCCCTGGATAAAATATTAATAGCTTTCTCAAAGCCCAAGTCTCCATACTGTGCTTGTATTACAACCTTATGTCTCCTCAAAGACTTTCACCCCCAAAAAAACCTGCTAATGGAGAGGACACCTCTAATTTTCTTTATTTCGATGAGTGATGAAAACATTCTTGAATTTAATTTCCCCTCAACGAGCTCCCATTTGTTTATTTGCCTTCATAATAAACCAATTAGCAACGTTCTGTCGCTATACTGTCCTCAACCCACTCCGAGCAGGTTTCAGCTTCCCCTACTCTAGCGGAGTTGCCACCTCCGAACTCCGTGGCCTCTGAGTTGACATGGAGACATGCTGTCCCCATTTTTCTTCAAGAAAGGACCTACTGAGCAGCTGTGGTGCAAAGACCTCACAGCTGGCATCAGCTGCCTGCCTCAAGCAACCCACAATCAGAGACAGAAGAAAATGGTTTTTAAGTCCCAGCCATTTCACTGACATGGCTAATTTCGGCAGTCAGTGTAGCTCTAGAATTTCCCTACCAGGTTTGCCAAACCTTTGTCAGACATCCACCCAGCTTGATGTCTTCCTCTGCCCTGTCTTCCCTCATTCTTCCTTCCATTTGCAGGTTCTGCTTTCTAATAAACATTTTCCCTGAAGCTCATGTTCTGCTTCCAGATAGTCGCATCTGCGGCGGTCGGGACCAGCAGTGATTTGAGAAGGCAGGCCAGAAAGTCATTTGGCTTTTGCATCTGGACCACATGACACCCAGCATGCAATGACAGCCCATCCAGAGTAAGGAGGGCACAGACAGAACAGGGCACAAAGTGGCACTGCAAAGTAGGGACCACTTTGCAGAGCCTCAGTTCTAAAATCACAATTAAAATATCTCATTAATTTTTATGCTGAATATATGTCGAGATGTTTCTGATATACTGCATTATATAAAGGACGTATCGATTAATTCTCCCTATTTCACTTTGTTTTACTTTTTAAAATGTAGCTACTTGAAATATTTGAGGGTGCATATCTGGTATATTTCTATTGCACAATATTACTCTACAGAGAAAATGCACGGAGCTTGGTTAACAGGAAGTTGAGAGTGAGATGGAGAGGCCAATATAGATCTGATTTTATATAAAGAAGTTGCATCTGCTCTAATGAGCAGGTGAGGGAGGCTAAGGGCTCAATTCTGGATTTAATACTCAGATTGTCCGAACATGAAAAACTTGTAAAAGCCAACAGAGCCCAAGGCCAGGATGGAGATGAGCCCCCAGCTACCGCGATGCCCCGGGCTCCTGTGTGCGCCTACGACACGCCTTGCCTGCCCAATCAATAGCTAGAATGCTGCCAATGCTACTGAAGAACTGCAAAACTCTCCTTCCTCTTTGGCCAAACATACCCACCTTGGGACCTGTCCTCCTTTGGCACCTGACAATCAGCTTGAAACTATAGTGGTCACAGCACAACAGCAGGGATGAGAGGCTCTGCACATAGTGGACCTGCCGACCCGGGGGCATGTGTCCCCGGGCTTGGAATGCATGTAGGACTACATTACAACAGTCCTTCTTAAAGGGACTGAAACATAAAACTGGACAGGGAAGGGCTTATTGCCATGGGTGTCTTCCCAAAGTACAGGATTTAACTAGCAAGGATCCACACCAGAAAGTGTTGTGGATTCCATATTAGGATGAATCCTGGAAATGTGGATGAAATGAGAGTGCACTCTAAGTATGCATGAAGTGGAAGAAATCCCACAGCAGGCTTGGGGGAGGGCGGCAGGAGGGGGTGAAGTGCCAGGGAACTACAGGAATGGCTCTTCAGCATGGAGCCGACAAACCTAGAAGATGATTACGGCCCACACGAATGCCAGGGGACACGAGATTTACAGAAGCTATGAGCCCAGGCTAAGGGATGGCAGCGGCATCAGTATTCGATGACAGCTCCCTGGTCCAGAACTGGGATCAGAAGCTTTTACAGATTTTTGACTCACTGACGAGAGTGTGAACAAGAGGGCCTGAAACAACAGAAACGTCTTAACTGCTCGTATTCCAGGAAGTTGACTTTTTCAATTTTTGCAGTTGAAGCTATGCCAGCGTGGTAGTCAAGGAAGCCTGACTCCCAGTTATGGAGATGTCGCAGAACACAGCATCCAAAGGGGAAATACAGCCAGGCGGTCAACAGTTTGCTCTAGCAACTCAAATTGAGATAACCGGAAGACTGAGGACATCACATCAACAAAAACCCACCATCCTTTGTCCAGGTCGAAGACCTAAGCTGCTTTCCAATGAAGATGTGTGACTATCTCCAAGAGTAAGGATTCCACAATTTTATTTTACATGTCCCTGGGAATATTTCCTCCAGTCTTTCCCCAAGGAGCCATGCCCATTTTACTGGATAGGCATTTTGATGGCAGTTGTATACAGGATCTAAGTTGACACTGATATCCAGAGACAATTATGATGGCCTTGCTGTTAAAATGAGGTCATACAGGTATCGGGCAATAAATTAATGAATGGAGTGGTGGTTAGTGTCTAATTTATAGTGCATCAACTAATGATCTCTTGTTCTTTAATGCTTAATCAAAAATTACACTTGTAAGTCCATAAAATAGCTCTACTGGATCTTTGGTGGCTTGGGTCCCAGCTACCATTCAAGGGGAGGCCAAGTGAATGTCCTTGAACTTATTTTCTCCTCAGCCAAGATAGAAAATCAAGTACACGCTTTATCCTAGGAGTGGAAAATAGGGTTGGAGGTTAGTTTTACCCTTATGGATCTCAAGGACGCAAGATTCTTTTTTATAATATCAGTATTTAATCTGCTATTGTGAGCCCTCGAGAAACAAGATGGATCCTGGAAGATGAGTGCGAGCCGAAACCAGTAATAGTCCCTTCGCAGCTGCCACGCCAGATGTGGTATATTTGCTACAGCAGACGAATATCGCCTCGGGAACTTGGTACGAAGCCACTATTCCAGAAAATGTGTTCTTTTCTCTCTCAATCAGAAAAGACAATTGCAAACACAATCACATGTACATGGATTCAACAACAATATTAGTTTACAGTTTTGCCCCAGGTTATGTTAACTCTTCTGCCCTCTGTCATAATACCATCTGAAGAGATCCGGACCATCTGGATAACTCGCAGTAGCGCACATGAATGCATCACATCGGTGATAGTGTATTGATTGGACCAGATGAGCAAGTGGTAGCTAACGTTCTGGAGGCCTTGGTAGAACACAGGCGTTCCAGAGGCCAGGAGATAAGATCTGTGCAGATTATGAGGACATCCTGTTCAAAACACTTTGAACAGTACTAAAGAAAGACAAACAATGGCATCTTGTACCTTCTTGCACACAGAAGGAAGCACAGTGCCCTGGTGGGTCTTTTCACGTTTTAAAAGGGAATGTATTCATTCTGTCCCTAGAGATGTACTGGTTGACACTAAAGATCATTGATACAAATATATTGGTTTACTTCAGTGTGAGTGAAGCCCACAGCAGAGAGGGCTCAGCAGCAGGTTTGAGCCGAAAGCGACAATCTCCCTTCTCAGGTCACATTAGCACATAGAACTCATGTCACTGGAGGTATCAGTGTTGGACAAGAATATGACATAGAATTAGTGACACGTCTTCGTGGACAATTACAACACAGACCCCTAGAATTCCTAGGCAATGTCATGCCATGTCCAGTGGAAGAACTTTCCAAAGAAACATTTCCCATCGTATCACTGGCAGGTGGTACACACAGAGCACAGTCCCCAAGACACCAAGGGACTGGATGAAATGACACAATCAGGAACTTCCTTCCAGCTCCAACAGTCCTAAAGATGACTGTTGGCATCTTTAGTGGCCCGCTGGAGATGGCCCATGAGCAGGACAAGAAGACACAACAAGCCCTGTGAGCAGAAAATCCAGAATGTGTGGCACTGTTGCACCACCCCTCCCTCAGGCCACGTGTAGAACACATGGGAAGTCAAATATGATGAACAGAGAGAGTGGGAGACAGTCCCGGATTTAGCTTCCAGAAGAGCCTTAGTGCATTTTGAGTGACAGCCAAAGACGGATAGAGAGTGCACTGTAGATTCACAGAATACTTTGAAAGAAAGTGTCGAGGAGTAATTCTCTGAATGAGTCTGGGCTTCAGACAGTGCAACTGGTCATCTACTTTGTACGGGAAGAGAACTGGCTCATGAAGTATTCGAGAGACAGTGTGGTGTTACCTGCCAGCTTGAGAGGCACCGCCCAGATGGACTGAGTCAGCAGGCTCTGGGAGTGGAAGACCCTGTAAAAGCGATACATGAGGGAGGATTTCATACTGATTTTCCTCTCAGATTCCTCGTGGATGTTCTCTTTGGAGGCACTCCAGTCCTCAGTGTCCTTAAGGATGGCTGCTTCATCTTCGCCTCGGGCATCGTCTCCCGGGTTTCGGCCAGGATTCCTCGGCTCCCAGCCTGGCTTTTTGGATAGCAGCGTAGACTCTCCAGCCTTGGCCTTCAGGCACAGCTCTTTGGTGCAGACTCTTCAGCTTCTAGGCGGCTCTTGGGCCATTTCAGGGCGAATCCTTCTGTTCTCCTTCCCAGATTTGTTGTACTCTTTGCTGTGGATTCATACAGGGGATTGCACTGGGCACCAGATCCTGGCTGAATTCCCCACTCTCTAGCACGTGGACCAATCTCTTGCACCTTCTACATTTGACTCTGTGGGCAGATATTGTAAGCTAATCCTGTAAATTTCTATTTCTAAAATCCACATTAGATCCGTCTCTTTTGCAAATGCTAATACAGATGGCGTATGCAGTGATGTGGAAATGTACATCGAAGTACTTATGGATGTGAGCACAGAAGGAGAGGATCTTTGCAACGCATGTAAATATCCACTATGGAAAATACACAGTTGTTGAGGCATTAAAGAATCAACTGTGTAAAATGATCTTGCCAGTCATTGCCGGCCAGCCTGTGGTCAAAAAACTTGACACGATGACCAGCATGTATCCCACACAGGCCCGACAGCACCAGCCTCCACTTAGCAGGCTGATCTAGCTCGTCTACCGCCAAGTTTCCAATCGCACTCAGTAGAATGCTGAGCCCTTCTCCGCAGTAGCGGGGAATCCTAGGCACTTGTTAGAGGTAGACTACATGGTTTCCCTTGCATTCTGGAAAGGTCAGTCGTTCACTTGCACATTCCCCATATAGACGTTTGTTCTTTTTATTAGGGCCTTTTCAGCAATGTATTTGGGACACTATCATGAAATGCTATTGGCCCTGTTCCCATTTCGTAACAAACTGCGCAAGAGGGCTCAGACTCACTGGTTCTATCATACACTTTATCCAGACCACCGACTTTCTAATGTGTTAAATCAGCCTTTTGTGAACATAGTTGAAGTGGTTATATACAATATTCTGGGAAGATGGGTACCATTCTCTGAGGCCCAGAATATTCACTGAATTCAAAATCATTAAGCGACTGGTCCCTGATAGAAAGAATGCACATGTCTAGGAATCAAGGCGAAAATTTACAAAGCTGTCCCCTTCGCTATTAAAATAGATGCCTTAGAATCAGGCTCCCATATCTCATTATCTAAAGTGTAATGGATCTATTTCCTACAGAGTCCAAATTTCTGCACTCTTTCTTGGTGCATGATTAAACGCTTCTTCACAGGATAATGGATTATGAGTACATACATTCCCTTGTGGAACAAACAAAACGTATACCCAACAGAATCTTCCCTTAAAATGTAAACATGATCACAAATTATTTCTAAATTGACTATGGCTTATCCCACTATACTGATGATAACTCTGTTAATCCTTTTTCTCACTGTGCATAGAAGTAATTTGATAGGAAATAGAAATTGAGAGGTACATGAACTTTAAATATTTGAGAATATTTGCTTTTTTATATAAAAGAGAAAACAGAACTTGCATTTTCAGGGTAATTCTTGCTGCCAAAACTGACAGGAAATAAACTTTGGCCTATTTTATATATTTTATGCTCTGTTCTCAGCACACTGTTCTTCCTATTACCCAGCATTGCAGCCCTGAGTCTAAAATGTAAGAACAGGTTATCTACATTGCAAGAAACTTACAGCCTCACAGTGGAGTTTCCAGTCAGTGTTTTGTTTCTTCTTCCATATTTGGAGAATTTTTATTTCCTTAGGAAAAGGCTGTACAGATAAAGTGTTTAGAAAACAGTAGCAATGATAGCAGATTTACCTCCTGCCCATTTACTGCCTGTGGATTTATGGCCAACACAGCCTATTTTGCCATCTGGGTCAAAGTCATATTTTCACTGGAAATATTTTGGTAAGTTATCGCTGGCATTTTTTACGTTGCAGGTGGTGATCACAAAGGTTTTATGGCACTTTCACAGCTGCGTGTCTGAGTGAAGTGCGCAGAAAGTCTGCAGAAGGGATCAGCTGAATCAGAGTGCACTCTCCTCCTTCCATTCACCAGCACGGAGGTGCTCCTGAATCCCGAATGCGATCTCAAGAAGGGTGCCAAGTCACCTTCCCTGGCTGTCTCCAAAGTACAGTCTTGGGCATCCAGGAGGGAACAAAGGGCTGTTCTTGGACGTGGGGGCTGGTGTCACTCATACAAAGGATCTTGGTGTGGATGGCAGGTATGTGCAGGAGAAGCCCAGCAACACTAGCTAATTTTGAGGTTTTGAGCTTTGCAATAACATTATCCCTATTATTATTGCAATAATGTTACAGGTTGTTCATTTGTGTTGTTAATTAGATAGATGTGCTGTGAAAGACAGACCTGAAGTTGCTTTGTTCAGGTTTGTGAACTCTTGGGTCTTCTGGATTCTCTCTCATTCTGTTGTATCTCTCTGTGTGTTTTCCATCTTTGTGCATCCAGTAATACTTATATGCTGCTATTTTTGACTATCAGATTGAAGCTTTCACTTCTTACCACAACAATAAATTTTCTACTCGATAATCATTTATTTCAGTAATTCTTCCCTCTTTCTCTTTTTAATAAAAAATATATTTGCTATTTGAGACGCACTCTGACCTTTTGTTTTGCTTTCCAATCAGCTGTAGCTTGCTAATTAAATAGAAAAATGGGTACACATAGATTTCCATTTCCTAATCACTACCTGAAAGCCAGGGAAGTAAGGAAGGAAGAAGGAAGGAATATTGTTCTCTCTTTTTTTTTCTGTAAAAAATAAAGTGTTTGTGAAGAAAAGGTACACATTCCAAAAAGGAAAATTCTTTTTCAATTCTTAAAATTTTCTGCTTATTGACAATGAAAGGGTTATCTAGCTACCCATAGAACTACATTTCCACAAAGTTAAAACAAAGTGACCCTTTCCAAGGAATGCTTTTTAGCACATTTGTGAGACCCAGGGATAATGACAAAGATAAAGTGAACACCCATTACACTAATTAGAGACTTGTTGATAAATAACATCTTATTACTGATGACAGTCAACATCTCTTTCGTAAAGAAAGTTGAAAACAACACACTTTTATTAATAGGGCCTTTAGCAAACCACTGCTATTAAACTGACATTTTTCTAAGATCTTTGCTCTTTCTGGTTTTTCTGCTTTGATGGTGATTTCCCAAAACTCACAGTGACTCTCAGTTTGCTAGTGCCCAGTAAACAGTCAGTGATTATACAGAAAAACAAGGAAGCCTTTTATTTTCTGTTCTATTGTATTCTATTTTATGGAGAAGTGGAGCAGAGAGAAAAAGGAAAAGTTTTTCCTTTAAAAATACATAAAGCTTTTTACTACCGAGAGATAAAAACAATCCCAACTTTGCCACTGATGGGTAAAATTTGATAGGCTGCTAAAATTTGTCACTAGAATGGCTAGTTTTCCATTTTCCAAATAAATTGAAGGGTCCACATCACTTACCACATTATTTTGGCATGCAACCTTGCTCGATCAATGGAGAAGTGGAAAAACTATCTGAAGATATCTTTCTTCAATTTCTGATGCCCTACATTTTTTCCTAAAGAGTCCAATTCAGTGTTTTCATGGTAAATACCAGGAGAGAGACCAATGTTAGCTCCCACCGAACCGCCTTCATCGGGCTGTCCTGTATTTTTTTTTTTTAATTACCATTCATATTTTATAACTCAGAAAATGCAGAAATCAAAATTTAAACACGGACAGAGTACTCTTAAAACATTTGTTTCCAAAATTAACTATCTGAAGATGAAAACAAGCAAGGCAAAATTTTTCCTCTTTTTGTATTTTTTTCTGAAACTTTACTCTCTCCACAAGTTCGAATTCTTAGGTAACTGTATAAATAGATAGTCATTTAAAAGATTTTTCTCTTACTGTAATTGACCCAGACAGAAGTACAAACTCTATGTCAATTATGATGATGAAACAACAGAAGGAAAATAAAGAAACTTGTAGAACTAAATGTAAGGTCAAGTGCACAGTTCAGCAAATAAATATTTCACTTCTGGCAGGTTCTGCAGGGGTTCAATAATTCCTTTCCAAATCATCTCGAGTCTCAGGACAAGGGCAGCATTTTTTAAAAGCCAGAGGTTTATTCGAATTATGGGATTAGGCCATCTACAATTGTAGTAATAAATGCTAGGACGAAATATTTCAGAAGAAGAGGGATGGAATAAGTGATTGCTCCTACACAGCATTCTACTCCTTTACCGCTGCTTACTCTGCAAGGAGCCCGTGAGTTTTAGAGCAAGAGTGCTTTTCTTTTAGTCTGAAGTGTTTAGTTCAGTTCTCTGTTCATTGTTAGTTCTTGGTAAATGTTTTAAAATTTTCTTTTGCTCTGAATTAGCTCTATTTTTCACTCCTTCATATGGAAAGTAAGAGTAGGAATAGCAAACAAAGGAGAAGGATGTAATAAGGAGAGAGAAAATGGCACCTGTGTTTTGGTTCTCAAAGAGAACAACTCAGAAACACATTTGCTGATGAAGAGACTGTTGACGTTTTCTTTTCCTTCTATTATAAGAGAAGGGCTTTATTCTTTTCTCTTCTTTTCCCCTCGCTCCCTTCTTCCTTCTTGCTTCGTGAGTGGTCACTATCCAATCTGTGCAGGTCCCCCCAAGTCTGCTCCGTCTCCTCACACTCCTAAGTGTGGTGGTTTGGTCTGTGGGACACGAGTCCAGGCTGCTTTGTCTTTGCTAGTAACCTTTGCCCACCGCCATCAGACACCCAATTCTCGAGTTTCCAGCTTTCTAGCAAAGTACACCTGCCGTCCTGAACTCCACAGGAGCCGTTGTTTGTTGTGATTCTGTGTCATTATTTATTGCCTGCAGTGTGAGCTGTGCACCTTCAAGGGAAAAGCTTTGGCTTATGTTTTCCTCCCAATCAGTGTGCAGTGAGTAGCAGCGATGGCTGAGCGAGCACGTGGGCTGCGAGCGGAGTTAAGGGGCTGTGCGTTTCGGGGCAGGTTGCTCTCGCAGGAAAAGAAGACAGGAGCGTATCACGTTTAGACATCATGTAACAGCAGTGCAGTTTATCCCTCCTTTCTCATCTCACAGGCTCTCGCTATCTGAAGTCCGAATCCAAATTAAGTTAAAAACCAGCCTTTGATGTACCTATGGTTCCTTTTTAAAGGCTCCTGAGTTTGTAGGATATGGTATTTTTTTTTTTGCATTTGATTCTTATGTGAAATCAGACTGAAATCAATTAGTATTAAACCCCTAAAGAATTTTTTGTCATATCACAAATTCCTTTCAGTCTTTTTTTTTTAATAAAAAATTAAACCAAACTCTTCATTTCTTTTGAGGCTTAACAGATACTGGATCCAGAAAATCGCTGGCATCACAAACCAGTAAGTAAAACTCTACTACATTTCCAGCAATACTCCAAATCTCAATGCAATAAGCTTCCATCAACTCGATGAGGCAGACAGCCAGTCTCTTTCAGAGAGATCACACTCCAGTTATTTCTGGCAGGGGTTCTGGTGTATAATCAGGCCTGTTTCCTGCAGCTTTGCTGCCCCCCAGGCCTGGATGTGAAGGCTCTGAACACCCTTTGGGTACCTCGACCTCAGCAGTCCGGCCCGTAATTTGATGTTCATTTCCACCAAAAAGAGAAGCAGCAAGGAGCTTTCCTTCTTGAGCCAGCAAGACAAAAACCGTCTTCTGCCTTTAACCAAACTTTCGGAGAACAGGGTGCTCGCAGCCTAGTTTCAAGGTCTGCGATAAAATACGTAGCTTTTTCCCTTGTATTTCAGAATAACTGTGGAGTGGGTGGGGATGTGTAAAGCCCAGAATTTTATTACTCAAAATATCTACTTCTACCACGTAGTCTCACCGGTATTCTACCTAATATTAGCAGATTTCTTCCCCCTGGTGTTTTCTTTTAAGAACTCTATTTATCATTTTCCTCTAGTCTAATGTTCTTTAAGGACACCAGCCAATAGCAAAAAGTTCATACAGATCCAAAACAAGGGGGGGGGCTATATTCTTTTGCACATAACTCTGGAGCCCCACATGACTGCACTTGTCTTTCAGGGTCTCCACATATTTCGAGACAATCAAAAGACTTCTGGGGTGGCAGGTGAAGTGTTCCCTGGATTTTATCTCTGACTCGTTTATTTCTTACTTCAGTTATTCATCTAACAGACACTTACTGTTACCGGGTGTGAAGCATGACTCTGGCGTAGACCAAGAGTCAAATAACTTCAGGTAAAGGGCAGAAGAGTCAGCATTTATAGCTTTGGTTTCTGTCGAGCTGTTCGGTTTCAGCCGCACAGAGGTACAGTACCATGGACAGCACCATGGGCAGCACCACGAAGCCTTCATTCAGGCACAATTTGGTTCTCCAACAGAAGCAGCAGGGAATACTTCCCTTTGCAAATCCCACGTCGGGTGAGGAACACACCCAGGGCCACCTGCCCCAGAACTGCAGCACGAAGTAAGTTCCTGAACTGACGTAGCACTCTGTAGGAACTAGTGATTATGGCGACAGGACTGATTTGACTTACAAATGGCACTTTGCTAACCCCCTTCCTCAATACTAGTGACCAAGAAACAAGAACAAAAAGAAACAAGTGTTTCTGCTGCATTAGAACTTGCATACCAGATAGGTAAATAACCACTTCAATGTTTCAGTGCCATAAATGTTAAGAGAAAAGTCAGCCACAGACAGGTATTTATGGGGTAATGTATGTATATGTGAGAAGGTCTGAACGGGATACTGTTCCATCAGGATCCTCTACTTCATTCCAAATTGGTATTTCCCTTTCTCAGACACTGAAAATTTTAGCTTTTGGTTGTCATAATCCAGTCAATCATGTGCCAGTATTCACTTAGTATTCATTTTGTGCAAGATACCTTGTGCTGTGGAAAAACATGATTATATAAGCCAAATTCCCCGCCTTTAAAAAGATCACAGCATTGCTGGAGGGAAGAGAATGTGTATTGCTGGTATCATCTAAATATAGGCATTCTGGAGATAGTTTAATCTGTTTAATTATGGAAAATTTAAAAGATGGACTTCTACATTTCTCAATGCAGCCTTAAGCATTAGGAACACAGACTAAAGGAAATTTAAAAATATGCAGTAATATTCTTTGATATGGTGGGTTCTCACTTAAACATGTAAACAGAAAAAACAGCCTCTGTCTTTCAAGGTAGTGTCTTTTGGGGACAGTCAATTTTTGCTCTGTTGGAAACTGAATCGTGTGCTCTAGAGGCCTAAATATTCAAACCACAATGCTACCTGTTATCAAAGGATCAAAGGGCCAGTAAGATATGGTTTCTGCCCCTAGAAAGCTTGTTGCAAAAAACAATTACACATAAGGTGACTGTCTGAGTGAATAAAAGGGTCCTTAGCTCTCGGGCCACATAATCATTACATTCCTTATCTTTAGTTACACAACATATTGTTAAACTTCTAGTCTGACTTAAACACTTGGATATTTTGGCTAAAGTATAAATGTCTGACTGAACATTTAGATACTTTGACAAGTTGTGCTGAGAACCTACGATGAACCAAAAACTTCTGGCCACAGTGGGGTACAGGGTTAGGCAAGAGAAAATGTGTTCTGTTATCAGGGGGCTCCTCATTGAGTATGAGAAACGGTTTTGAGTGTCATTATTGAGTGTAGACAATTACAGCACAATGTGATGTGTGCGATGAGAGTATTAGTGTATGGCACGGAAGCGTAGAGAATGTGAATGTCAGTGAAAACTGTTACAGAGTATTGGGAGGCATGAGATTTGTACTGTTCCCCAAGGACAAAATAGATTTATATATGAAAGGAGAGACAGGAAATTTGGGGTTGGAAGTAAAGCATAGCAAAAGTAATGAGGAAGTCCTATAGGCATGCTGTTTTTAAATGCAGCATCTATAGGGTGTCTCTAATGAGGGGGAACCCTGGTTTGAGAGGAATAAGATGTACCATTTGGATGCATTTTATTAGATGGTAAAAGGGAACGACTCTAGATCATTGAGCAGAAAATAACAGAAGGAAAGTAGGACATTAGGAACACCGGGGTGGTATAAATGTGCAAGGTGGATTAGGAATGTAGAGCCTTTACTGACAAACCTTGCAACAATCACAAGCCTAGGTTAGTGTGGTATTAACAGGAAAGCAGAGGAGGGAAACTGAAAGACAGTTCAAAGGAAAAATGACAGGACTCAATGACAGGTTGAGTACAAGGCTTGAATGAGAGGGAAGGGTAAAAGTTAGTGTGAAGAATGGTGATATCAGCGACAGAATCAACATAACACTACGAACTGACAGGCAGATGATCAAACTCACACAGCACGTGCTTGTGCCGTATGTCTGGAAGCTCATCCTCAGAGACACAGAGCCGAAAGCAGAGCTGTCTCTAGGTTTCTCCTGCTCACGAGTACATGGCTGAATGATGAATTCTTACAAAAAGAAGCCCTCTGAGGTGCTAGCTGATGCGACCTCATGAGTCAAGCCAAATTAAAGGCCCACAGAGTGAGGGTCATCTCTGATGTCTATACAGTGTAGAACTGCAAATAGACACCATGTTCTCCTGGTGAAGTTTCATCCGGGTCACCTATAAACCACAATAAAACATCAAACGACGATATTCGGTAGACCTTCACTAAAGATATGTTGAATTGGTCAGAGGATAAGGGGGTTAACAAGAAGTCAGTGGAGAGCAGGTCTACGCTTTAACACTGTGCTCCACATGGGGAGAGTAGAGAAAGAACAACTTTAACAAATCACAAAGCCAACACCCAGTCAGGCAAAACTGGACGGTCTCATCCCAAACGCTTATGTCAAGAACAGAGCTATGATGACTTAGAGAATTTCTATCAGACAAGTGCACTTATCTGGAATTTGTTTCCTTCTCTTCTTAAACAGTTGACTTTGAGTGGTCTTGACCACAAACAACATATGTAGCATTATTACATAATTATCAATTTATTTGTGAACTGAAGGTGACGAGAAGCAAAATTTTCTTGGGCCCTAAATCTGCACTCATAGGTGGACTGAAAAGCACACTGAACAGCCAGCCCATCAATCTGGAGAACTGAGCCAGAGAGAACACATTGTTATTGCTTCAACCAATAAAGAGGAGATGCTTGTTTACCTTAAATAGGCAAGTGTTTCTTGAGATCATCAGAAAATAGAATTGCTTAGGTTAACATACATTTACTCATAGTAATATACGTATAAGTGAAATATAGGCACATCATTTTTTTTTTTTAACTGAGAAAAGTACTCCTCACACCCGGCAGTGATAAGGTATTGGTATTTTTCTTTGTAATAGAAAAATAAAATATATCTTGTAGAGTTTTGAGTCAGGCACTATTGTTTTCTAAAGGCAAATATGCTCCACTATACTCCTATCAATGGTTTCTTCTGAGGAATCAAGAAGAGAAAATTATACACTGTGAAAAAAAGAAAAAAATTATTTCCCCATGGTTGGTCAAGCTTAGAATTCTCTACAGAATCTTTCTGGAAGAAACCAATTTTTTTATTTATTTATTTTTATTTATTTATTTATTTATTTTTTATGTGAGCTGGAGGCAGTGGAGAAGAAACCAGAGATGCATACAAAACAAATGACAAATGCCATTTCGAGTTGGTGGCTCTGGCATGCTGGTATTTCGTGTGATTCTTGTTCTGTCTCTGGCAATAAATAAAGTTTAGTCAGTCTTTCAGCCTGTGATCTAGCTTCCGGCTGCATAGTCCCGGTGTTATGCACCAAATTTATACTCCAGTGGGTTGAATAAATTTGGTTCCAAGCATCATTCTTTATATGCTTAATTATTTTGACCTTATTTTTTTTAGAACTTTAGGTTTATTTCCTTTAAGATCTACAACACTCTCACTTCAGTATAAGCGTAACATTTAAACTGGCTTTCCAGTTGGTTTATGAATAACTTGCCTTACTCTGTCTAAATTATTCAGGTTAGAATTGTTCTTGAAATCACAGATTATTTTTCAATTAATTGCACAATAGTGCCAAACACAGGGCCCAGAATATTGCATACACTTTATAAATGTTTGTTAAATAAATAAACATGCTTTGATTCAGTCTTGCATTTTGGTCTGCCTTTTTACAATGTTAGCCAAAGAAACTACCTTGAGGTAATATGTGAAAGAAAGTTCAATGACACTGGCATTCACTTTAAAAACTTGTCTTGAATAATAAAGATTTGGATTGGAAATGGGGAGAAATATGTATCGAGATCTGCCGGTGTCGTGGCTAATTTTCCCCGCCTGACTGACCGAGCAGCGATGTGCCCAGATCCAACATGATTCCTGGACTTGGCTGTGTGGATGTCGAGAGTGAAGTCGGTATTTCAGTTGTGAAGACAATGGTCCTTCCCACTGTGCTGGGTGTCACCCAGTCCACCCAGGACCTGGACAGAAGAAATGGCAGAGGAAGGTGGAATTCGCACCCTGTTCATCTTCCGCCTCACTGTGTAAGGAGAGGCGTCTCATTTCCTCTTCTTCCGCCCCCAGCTGAGCCTAGAGCTTTCGGGGCTTCCATAGGGAGTGCGGAGTCTCGTTGGTCCCGCCTCCCTGGGGAATGCTGACCAATAGGACCGGCAATTGTTTAACCTGCATTCCGCACAGGGCAACGTCCGCTCTCCAAGTCTTGCAACTTGGGAATAAATACCGGCCTCTGCCATTCCTGTCATTCTAACAGAATTTTCTTTTGTTATTCCTGAAATAGTAATGATGTATAACAATGTTGTTTTAATGTTTATAAATCACACATATGTGAGTTAGCTGTTGTTATGTAAGAAAGTACCCTGAACTTAGTGACTGACTTATTTTTCCTCACATCTTCCTGTAACAAGTGGGCACTCAGGCGGATCTGGACCAGGCACGGCTGATCTCAGCGAGGGTTTCCCATAGTTGTTGCCTGCTGGTGGATTCACTCACGTAGGTAAGGGGATGTAGGTAAGAGGACCACATTCCATCTATCGTTTTTTATAAAATGGAAAAAGTTCCACAGAGAACTAAGAAATGCCTCTAATCCTCTTAAAACCGAATGTCAGAACTGGCATACTACTGTCACTGCCACATTCTACTGGTCACGGCAAGTCGCAAAGGAAGCCGAGAGTCACAGACCAGGGAACGGGGTTTATGTCTTAATGCGAAGAACCACAAAGTCACCTTGGAAAGAGACACAAGGAGGGCGTGGTACAGGAACTGCTCATTTTTGCAATCTGCCACAACGTAAAATATTATTAGGGTGCCTGCATAAGCATACAATACACAGCATTTATGGTTATTACTGCCCTGTACTCTTCCTGCTTTCTGAATAACCTTTTTCTTTCACTCTTTCCTCATTCCTTTTGTGTCTGCAATTCCACGGTTCTAACGAACGAAGAGGTCAGGTTTGCTTCAGAAAACTATTCTAATTGTCACCTCTTTCAGTCCCCCAACTTAACTTCCTGAAGAAGCAATCACAAAGGATGGCTCATATAATTTCTGAAATTCTGTAGTTTCTGAATCTTCCAATTCACTATCACATCCAAGGAAGGCTTGGTAGCATAATGGTTAAATAAGCAGTCTCTTGAAATGGACGACTTTTTTAAAATTATAGCTGTATGACCCGTGCTTTTTAGTTTACTTCTGTTACTCAAATTTTTATCTAAAAATAAAGTTATGGAGTTACAGCCAAGTGTAGTGGTGCATGGCTTTAATCCCAGCACTTGGAAAGTTGAGGCAGGAGGATCACAAGTTTGAGCCTAGCCAGGGAAACTTGGAGAAAACCTATCTCAATAAAAAGAAGTTGTGGAGTCACTAAGATATTTAATAGCTACTAAGAAGTTTAATATCCATTTCTGGTGTATGGTATTGTGTGGGCATTGTATTTAAAATTTGTTTCAGTGAGGTATAAATTGGTAAGAGTTCTGGCCTTTTCTGATTAGAGACAATAAAGTAAGGCTAGTTAGTACTGGGGGGCTGACTCGGCTCATCCATAATCTCATACAGATCTCAATCCTTAATCTTTACTAGGTACTGCAGGTTACTGACTTGTGAGTTAAGCCCACGTAGGCCAAACCCACAAATGTTAAATCTAACTATATTATTGTGAAGAAAGTTCTAGTCATATACTGAGAGCTTATTCTTCTGCATCTTGTAGTATAAGAGATTATGCTAAGTTTTATTTTTCACATAATTCCATTGTCTACATTCATTTTCCTATAGAGCTTTTTACTCTGTAAGTCTGTAGGAAAGATACAACACAATTGTATTGGTCAGCTTTTCACAGTGATCAATGTCCAAAACTTAAGAGAAGTTTCATTTAGTTCAAGGATTCGGGGTTTCAATCCATAGTTGGCTGGCTCCAAAATAGGACCATCAAGGCAGAAGGACAGTGGAACAAACCTGTTTAGTTTGTGGTGGTCACAAAGCAGAGCAGGGGAATAGAGCCAGAGAGGAAAGGGCCAGAAACCAGACGTACACACCAGAGCCTTGGCTCCCAGACTCGCCTGGACATACCCGGACGTGTGTTCCACCAATCCTTAGCTCCAAGGCTAATCAAATTGACACAAGTTTAACTATCACAATGCTCATATATATAAATAAATACATAGGAGTTATGTACACGTACATTTTTAAGGAAAGCAACTTTAAGATATTAATGTTCCTCAAGAGCAATGAAATAAAACATTCACCAAACAGCTATCATTTGAAGTCTACACTTTTAGGGCAGGCACATTTTGGGGAAGAATAGGAGCTAGCAAAATACTATTTCTTCCAGTGTATATATCAAAATCATCTAAGGAAAAAAGTAGGTAGTACAGAGATTTTATTTATAAAAAAAGAGACTAAAAATAATTCTTATTTGAAAAAAATCTCCCTCTAGTCCAGACAACACTGCACTTACAATTTTAAGAACTTGTCAATATATACCATGCTGCTTCATACCGATACACAAAGAACAACAACAACAACAACAAAAACCTTAAATGAATGCTTCTTTGCTCATCTGCCAAACAGTATTACTTTATACTACACTTCTGAGAAGAGGCACACGGCCAAGGCAGATCTATGAACTAAATGACTTTCAGGGGCCCATAACTACAATTAATGATGTTCCTAAGAAAGAAGGAAGGACAGGAGGAAAGGAGAGAAAAAGAGGGAGGACAGAAAGATGGAATAAACGAAGAAACTCAGGAACTTTCTCCAAAATTTGAATTCTGCCCTATTCACAGTTGTCGTCCATCATTTTCCATTTGCTACCAATAGTAACCTCCCATGAACAACTGTATAGGTAGCAATCCCACAGGGCCCTGGGATTCTGCTTTGGAATTGATTATGAGAAGTATCTGATAAAAATAGTAGAACTAATAATAACCAACATCTATAAAATGATGGCTATAAATGCCTGAGGAAATTCTAGTCATGTTATGTATGTCATCTTTATTCCTAACAGTAGCCTGCCGAAGGACAGACTATTCCCAAATTGCATACAGGAGAAGTTCATCATTGGCCACCTGAGAACGGGGGACCTATGGTTGCAAGATGGGTCTTTCTGATTCTAGACCTTATGCCCAGTGCAAAAATACTTGACACTGTTTCTCTTCAGACTCTTCTTTCTTGCAAGATACATTCAATCTTTATCTTACCCAGAATGTTAAATCATGCTTACTGCTCTCTTGTTAACTCTCTCCACATTTTAAGTACCTTTGTTTTAATAATGGCTTCCCAATTGAATGAGGCACCCCACTTCCCCTACATTAAATAAAGAGCAGATAACCTTATGTTAAGTCATGAAACGTTTTTCCAATATTACGGCTCGTATCGCTGCAATTTCCTACCCCCTCTCCATTTACACAGCCTTAATTAACATCTTTTTGAAACAGTAAAGCAAGGCCCACAAAAAGAATGATATTCATCATTCACAATTAAGCATACTTCCAATTAGAACAAATATTAAGATATATCATCTAGTTCTCTCTTTTTTTTGTTGGAAAAAATCAATAGAAAGCACATTTTTAAAGTAAGTTCAGCTTCTTCTAGATGTTCTAAAAATATTAATGTCAGGAAAGACTATTAACTAAGACTGACAGCATATATTTTTCTAAAAGTTTTATAATTTCTAGATAATACCCCATTTCTTCACATTATTTGAAAGTATATTGCAAAAGTATGTTCTTATTATTTCAGTTTCTAAGACCTAATTTTTCTTTTTCATCCAAACATAGTGTACATTTAAAATATGCATTTTCAGGGGTGGGACGTAGCTCAGTGCTAGAATGATGAGGCCGTGGGTTCAGTCCCCAGTACTACAAAAAGAAGAAATTTTGAAAAATAACAAAATATGCATTTTCAGAGAAGTCATCAAGGAAATAATAAATATATGCATTTGAGAAAAATGCGCACATTCCAAGACAAAAAATTTTCATGATACAAATAACACATACCCTACACACCAAAGTGAAAATTGTAATATTCTATAAGTAAAATAGAAATTATTTTTAAAATGTAACTATGCAAGAAAGTACAGATATTTATATATTTTGGGAGCAATGTACTCTTTTTGGAAATTAGTTATAACACTATAAATGAATTCTTTCTGTTTAAAAGTACATATATGCATATATACAAAACCACTAGGGGAAAAATCAGTATACGTGCCAAGTAAAGAAGTACTACTCTTTAGTAAGGTAAAGTCATTGGTGCGGTAGCTACTGAGACTCTCATTGGAAAGCATTTAGGCCACAAGAGAAAGTTACACATAGGTTGCTGGTGAGCTAAATGGGAAGTATAAAGATATATTGTGAGTCTTTGGCAGTGGATGTGAAGTGTTTAGTTTCATTCAGAGCAGTCTTGAACTCTACTCTGTTAAACATCTTCATAAACGATATGTGGTTGGTTGTTAATGGCATTAATTAAATTCTCAGATGAGAGTGAGTATCAAGCAAGAGACAACACATTATAATACAAAAAGCTTAGGAAAAAATGTCCTGAAATTAATCAAATGAGATTTAATCTTCAACTGGAAAGGCCAGTATTTGATTAAAAATAGATCCAATAAAACTTGAAGTAGAATTAAAAATTGGTTTCAATAAAGTGCTATGTTCAATAGTTAATATAAAGTTGATTTGATATTCCATAATGGGATTCGAGAAAAGCTGAGCTGTTTTTATAAGAGAAATGAATTTGAAGTCTTTATAGTTATCATCATCCCCTCACAAAAAAGAAAAAAAAATTCTAGTGTCCAGCTTACCACAATGGTGACGTTGAAATGGTGTGGTCAGACATGCACCATAACAAACCCTTTACTACTACCAGACCTCCATCCACTGGAAGGGAAAGGGGTTCCATGTGGCATGCTTTGAGACAAAGATTGGAAAAGAAATCTACACTTGAATGAAAAGAGGCCAGATTGTTATGATAATTTTCTGCAAATTCTTCAACAGAACCAAATGTTTCTAAAGAAACAATAAAAATTAAAATTTTGGAAAACAAAATCATGAGAGCAAAATATGTGGTTTGAATTGAAGGATATAATTTTGATTGTGATAAAATAGACTGCTTCTTCATTGGCAGAACTGGGCATGATATTGCAAATATTCCTGAGCATTTGCTTTTAACCGGGGCATTTAAACTCTTCTCATAATGGAAACTCCACCACCCCTGTTTCTGCAAAGATTTAAGCATTTTTTTGAAGAAAATATATTCAAAAAGATTTCTTGAAAGTGCTTCTTTTGCAGCAGTCTTGGAGTCCTTGTATTGTTATTCTTTGAAGAAGCTGAAACTTGAGTTGCATAATTACAGCTTTACAAAATAAATCCTCTATTTTGAGGTTTTTAGTGGCGATTTCTTCTTACTAGTATTAGAATAATGGCAACAGAACATAGCTGCAGGTGACGATGTAAAAAGATACCAAACAAGAATGTAATAAGGCTCTTCCATTTTTAGAAAATGTGATTATATGCATTATCTCCAGAGCGGATTTCTCTTTTTCTGTAAATATAATTCCTGGAAGCGCTTGCTTTATAGAAGGACTATAAAATGGCTCAGTTTGAGCTTCTCTATCATACCTGATTTAAGTGAATCAGGAAACACTGTACATCAACAGCATCTGTAGGGTTATGCACAGTGGGCAAAATAGAGTTCAACTGCAGCAAATATGTTTACATTTTGCTTCCACAAATGCTCTACTATGTTTAGAATTACCACCTTTTGAGAAATACATTAAAATAGGCACTTTTATATATTCCAAAGTAATTTTTATTTTAATCTTCAGAATTTTAAAAAATAATGAAAATATTTCCAAAATGTAGATTCATTCTGGAATTAAAGTCCACTCAAGAAAATAGTCCCCTTTCAATGTTATTAATATGCATCTGTAGCGTCTCATATATGAAAAGAAAATCCTTAATTATCCTCATTCTCCTTTGTTATATTGGAAAAAATAAATGGGTTTGTATCTCTAGTTTAAGTTTTACTTTAAAAGCTGGACCTCATTTTATAACATAGATCATGACATTCACAGTTATCATAACCTAAAAACTTCCAAGTGGCTGAAAGTGTGATGGTTAATAGTGATTGTCCACTAAAGTGACTGAAGAGATGCCTAGAAGTGTGATTAGGTTCTGAGGTACTAACTTGCTTGGTGGATAAACCTGCTGTTTTGTTCATAGATGAAAAAGCTATTAGGTGGTAGAGCCTAGTTGGAGAAAGCAATTGAGAGAGGGCCTTTAAAGGGTTAACTTTTCTTGGGCTCTGTTTCTGCCACTTGTCTGCCATGAGATGAGTGGCTTCCTTCTACTGTGCCCTTCTGCCATAATACTTCTGCTTTGCTGCTATTTTAAGAGCAATAGAATCAGCTTGTCATGGACTGAAACCCTTGAAACCATAAGCCAAATTAAATCTATCCTTCTTTAAGTTATTTGCATTTTGGGTAAATGGCCAAAGCAATAAAAAAACTTCACTAATAAAAACATGTTAGGAAATTTGGAACATTAGAGATATATTAGTGCTACAATAAATCTGTGTAATGGTTGATTTTATGCCTCCATATGACTGGTACAGGAGACCCAGATAATTGGTGCTAGTTTAGCCTAGACGGTTCCATGAGGGTGTTTTGGAATGAGAGTAACATTTAGTTCGTGGAATGTGAATAAGCAGATTGCCCTCCATAATATAGGTAGGTCTCATACCTTCACTTGAAAGCATGAATGTAACAAAAGATTGATGTCAGACAAGACGAAATTAAGTGTACAGCCTCTAGACTTAGACTCTAACATGAGCTATTCGGTTAGTCTCCACCTTGCCATGCTACCCTGTAGGTTTGGGACTTGCCACTCCTGCGATCATGTGGATCAGTTCTAGTATACATATCCTATGGGTTCTGTTTCCAACTAATTAAAAGATGTAAAGCCATCAGGTGTCCACGAAATAGAAGGAATAAAGCTTCAAAGGAAAAATCCTTAGAGAACAGGGTTATATAAAATAAGAATACCTCGTTCATTCCTGTATAATAATGTAAAGCTCAAATATTAATTAAAATTTAATTATACTTAAATTTAAAGAGAAATGGAGTCTTTTATGTGCAGAGACTCACAAAGTTTACTTATTGTAATTCCAGTATTCAAGAAATCACTTTTTAAATGGAATAATCAGTAATTAGATATATGGCGTCGAATCCCAGATTTGGAAGACTGATGCAGAGACACTCATATCTTGTGCCTGCCAACTGTGACTTCATTTGCGGCCTTTCCCAGGTATGTGTGTACCTAAACTCTGCCTGGAGATAGTGTACTGTCGTGCGTGTACAACGTGGTGGCTCTGAGGGTCTACTCTGGAGTCACACTGCTAGGAAGGTCGAGTAAGCTCTCAAATACTCAGATTCCTCATCTGCAAATTAAAAAGAAAAATATCTGTTCTATACGGTCAACATAAGGGTAACGCATGTGACGTCCTTCTCATAGCACATAGTAGGACTACAATGTCTGCTTCTAGTCCTTTTTAGGACAAGTCTCCGTCTTACAGATCAATCAGTTCAGTGCTTTTATCTAGTCCAGTGCTCAATAGCTATTGACAATAGCTCCCAATTATTATGTACTTATGGTAGGTGGAGGGAATTTTTAAGTTTCTCAGAAAATCACTTTAGAACAGATACTAATGACACTGCATCTGGGATGAGGAACCTGAGGATTCCGAGAGTTTTTGCTTTGAAGATCACACACCACCGCTTAGCAGTAGAGACAGCATTCGATTCAGATCTAAATCAAAACTGTGCTTTCTGCTTTGCAATTTACTGTCACTGCCTATTAGAGCATCAGTAATAGATATTTGTTAGTTGAGAAATCACGTGCAGTTGCTAATGAGGACAATATTCTGTCCCTAGATTTGCTCTTCATGCTGCCCGATGATCTGGTACCATCATGTTTTGGGAGCTAGAAGCCTGACTGTTCTGACTTGTTCGGCAGTGAGGCAGAGTAAAAGGCGAGGCTGTGAAAGTATCTTCCCTGGTGATACCTTTGAAGAGAAAAACACACTACCTATCTGTTGAGCTTAATTTTCAGATGCATCATGGTCAGATGAAATACAGACTCATTATGGGCAGCATTTACGTTTCAACGCCTGTTTCCAAGAAGCCAGAGATAAACTGTGCATGTTCTAAAGATCCTTCCAGCCCTATGAGACTGAAAATTTAACCAAATAAGAGCTGCTAAGAAATTTCCCTAAAATTAGAAGAAAGTACTTTATTAGAACTAATAAAATATAGTAATATTTTTTGGAAATTGTTTTTATCTACAGTGTTAAATGTACCTTTAAACTTTTCATGCAACACTTCCTGGCACGCACTTTACTTACAGTATTTTTAGAAATTTTATGTAAAAGAAAACCTTGGAAATATTATTATAGTTTCAGGCATTACTTCTAGTATAGAATGGTGACTTAGATACGCAAAAGTATATGACAGAGCATGAAATGCAAACAGATTTCCAATTTAAGACAGTGAAACTTTTTATTTCTAAGATATGCCTCACATTGTGATCATTAATATGCCGTCATTATCCTCTGTCTTAACTCAGGAAACAATGTTGTGGAGTCTATAGACTGATTTTTGGAGGCAGTAAATGTGCTATTCTCAAATGCAGAATTCTTTTGCCACATTATATGTGAAATGACCCTATTTGCCTTTGTGAGACAGAAGATCTAACACGTTCCCGAATCCAGGATAATATTCTTATTTTTAAAAGTGAACAACATCTTGGGACAATATTTCTGTCCTTTTTATTTTGCAAAATAATTTTACCATTTTAAGGAAAGTAATCATGGCATGGCCTCAAGTGTCACATCAGGTACATCCAAATGGCAAATGAATGTCATTATAGTGCCCATTAGGGAACTCACTTTACTTAAAGAGGGCATCCCTGCCCAAGGACAGATGCTGTCACAGGGTTCCAGGCTGAAGCAACATCCTGTCTGTGACTTAGGGACGGGGAGGGGCTTGTACCACTGCAGATAAACACAGACTCTCTAATCTTTGGAGAGAAAGAGACTTAGACACGCAAAAGTATATGACAGAGCGTGAAATGCAAAACTAAATAAGCAAAGAGCAAAAGAATTTGTGATTTGACTGGGAGAATTTATAATAAATCCATTTCCCATTAGGCACTAAAAAGACACAAGTGGAGGGTATTGACTGCAATGCACCGAAATGGCAGCAAATGTTAGTGGTTTCACACTGACAGAAAAACCTACTAGGCAAAGCGTTGTCAGAGACCAGTTTTGTATCTTCTGTCTGTTGAGTGTTCAAAAGGCTTTATCTCAAAACAAAATAGGCTCTGAAACATAAGTTCCATTCTGTTCCTACAAGAAGCAGTCGATAATCATCAACACTGAAAAATACTTGTAATAGTTTTAAAGACCAAAAGAAGAGAAAGTAGTCTCATTAATCAGACTCAAAGCCACTCCAAAGCAAGACTTTAGAGTATAAATTTAAGTTCAGCACTTGAAAAATTTGAAATTGGCCTATTTTCACACCTCATTGTTTTTCTAATTGAAAAGACAAGTAAAACAGTAGAGTCATTATCTGTTAGGATCTATTAGGAGCAGAATCACTTCATTAATTCAATATTTTAGTGAAACCTTAAAATGCCTAATTGACAGGAAATGCAAAGTTTAAAACTGGTGATGTGATACTCTCACGGGGATGTTAGTTACTCTGTATGTTTCCTTCAGTTTCTCCCTAATGTCAGGCCATCCTTCTTTTAATTGAACAGAGAGGGAGAGAAAGAGAGGTAGGTAGACCATTCTCATTGATGAGTGTCACATCCAATTGCCACACTTACCAGAGGGAATGAATCTAGGTTAGGGGGACAGGTTCAGTATTTTTAAAAATTACCTGCCATGTATTTTTTCCCCAAATGTCAGGTGGCAGCCTCCATTAGAAGTGTATCATTAATCAAATTAATGAGAACTATGAATGTGGCCATCTCTTAACAAAGAAATAGTTCCTCAGTGGGGAAGGAATGGAATGGAAGAATTTCATGAAGTATACCTCCCTGCCTACTGGGGTTTGAATTCACTGCAGTATACAAATCAGGGCCTCCTGATCCTTACCGCGTTTAATGTTCCCTAAAGGAGAGGGTCGTGTTACTGAATCAAAATCAGTTTTACTCATGGTTAGGGGACAAAAACATCACACTCGCTTTGCCATGCTTAGGCATTTCAGAGTCAATCTTAATGATGCAATAATCCTTACTGGCGAGCCTTCTAGTTTTGAAGAGGCTGTGCAAGAGAGGAAGCATGTGTAGAGTACTGTGATCCTGCAATCAGTGCTACAATGGGCGTTATCCTTGGCCTTTGGCACATCTGAAAAGGACTCTGAGTTCCCTTGACATAAAACTAAATCTACTAGACTAGCAAGTAAGGTAGGAAATAATGAGCCCGCGATTTAGGCTCTAGAAGAAATACGAATTTCCTCATAGGCCCCTTGAAATAACAGATGATGAGCTTAATACAAGAAAAGAGGTGGCAATGAAGGGAATAAAGGAAGTCATATCCCTAACTCAGTGTGACTCGCCTTGACACAAGCCCCGGACAGAGACTGTCTCGCCCAGCGGGACATCACAATGCACGTCTTTGCACAGGCCTTCTAGGGAGATGCACGATCTAGCCAAGAAACTGCCTTCTACGAGTTCACATTTGCAGCCAGAAATGATTTTACTTCTAGTTTTAGAGGTTTTGGAAGTGTCTATTAAAAAGTTTTCTCAATATAAGTCAATTTGGAGTAAAGCCAGATAGTGGCTTTGTGTTAAGAATTATCTACGGTGGTTCCTTTTTTCAAAGCAATCAGTGAAGTCGCTAAATTTTTATAGAAAGTATAATGACTCAGAACATTTCAGTTGGAGAGCATGCAGTCATACAGAGACTTTTCTGTGATAATTTTAAGATAACAATCAGAGAGGGTAACAATTTTATCTAAATTTTTGATAATTACGTACAGAATTTCATATATCTGCACAAACTATATACTGTGGTATATAAAGTAATATTGTCCATGAAAAAGCGAGCATAAATAGTACTCCGTTTAATAAATAATTGAACTAACAAATTTATTATTATGCTTATAAAATCAGAATGAGGCCAAAAAAAGGAGAAATTATGACAAAGAGATCAATCCCTAAATAAATGGAGTTCTCTAATTCTGAGGAAATCAGGCCTCCCCAATCTCTTCATGTGGTATCACCAAAACTAAGTAATTATAACACAAATAAACACTAATAAACAGTAATATTAACTGTGCACTTAATATATGACATCCTCTGTTCTGCGCACTTAAGATCCAACTCAATTTTGACAACCACACTAGGAACAAGTCCCCTTAGTATCCCACTGTCAAACAGATGGGAAAACAGGAGAAAGAGATTAAGCTGACGCCGTCAACACAATAAAAAGGCAGCAGAACCAGGTTCAAGACATGTGGCTGGACCCGGCACCTGTGTTCTTACCGTCTCTGCTACAGAACTCGGGGTCGGAAAACCAGAAATGTTGGTTCTGACTGCCAGAGGGCTGACTTTGGAAGTTTAGCTGAATGGAAGGAAAGCTTCACCCTGGCTTATCAAAATCCTTCTCATAGAGGTGTTTTATTCAGACTGCTTTTCTAGTCCCAAGATCACGGGGCACTATTAGCCACACTGGTCTGACATGACAGGAGGCCTCATCTATGGACACGATTCTCTCCTCTGCTCCTCTCTGACCCCCAGAGTTACAGAGCTAAGCCCAGGAGCCCACGTGTGGACTCCCACACGCACGCACACGGCCGGGCTACGGAAGTTAAAAGGTTGCTGGTGTGATTTGAGGGACATACTTTCCACAGGCAAAATTTGATCAAGTAATGAAGCTAGTTGTTGGCCACTTCCTGCCTTCTTTACAGCCCCCCTCATCCTAAGGCATCATTGCACCCCACCCCTCTGCAGACGCCGGCAGATCCACACAGGTGAACCACCCATCGCTCTCGCTCACCCCGCACAGTCAGTCTGTTCATTGTGCTAGAACAAAGTGTCCTAGTAACTTACTAACAGCAGAAATTTATTTTCAGTTTTGGAGCCCGACATTTCCAAGTTCAATGTAGTGGCAGCTTCCATGTTACTACACCTCTTCACCATGATCATCGAGAAAGATCTCTCATCCCTCGGTGCAAACTGAGGACAAGAACATTTTAATACTGCAAGGAATAATACTGTGACTGCATCACATCTGCTTGGATTGCTAGTGAAAATTTCTTTTTGACTTATTAGCTTTATGTTTTGACTGACAAAGAAAAGTACACATATTTGGGGTCTATAACTTGACGCTGTGATATATGTCTACACTGTATACATTGATTGGCTAAATCAAGCTATTTAACATATTACCTCCCCCATGTATCACATTTTTGTGTGTGTAGGATGAGAGCACTTAAAATGCACTGTGTTAGCAGAAAAGTTCTTAATTGTCATGCAAAATAAACTCCTACACAGCCCACTTGGTATATCCTCTGCCATACAAATCGGAATTCTTACTAATGAATTGGGAGTTCTGTGTCTGTATGTTATTTATCTCATTTATTTTGGAGCAGAACTAGAGGAATTGTTTCTAACTGCTTAGGGTTTTGATTTTATGTGTAATGCTTTTATATTTCTTATTAAATGAAAAAGAGCAGCGAAGTGGGTAAGATTTGGCTTCACACAATGTGCTCTGATCCTCTAATATTTAAACTAAAAGACAACTAAAGAATAGAGTGCGGCTCATAATCTTGGAGAGCCAGAGTGATCTTTGAAGACTCCAGCAGTGGTTTTGGGAAAGTTTTTCAGTAAACTACACTTAAAAATAAGCCCAGTGCTGAAGCACTCAAGGCTGAGCTTTCCTTGAGTGCTGAGGATACAGTTTAAAGTTACTTCTGAGTCAAGGTTTGGGGGAGGGTGGTCTCCTGGACTATGAGACATCAGGGTACCATCCTAACTATTCATCCCTGAACGTTTCAAGAACAGTGTCTGTCTCCTGTGGGCCTTGGAAGTGCCGTGTTGGCCTATTTGTGTAGAAAAGGGAGTTTTTCTAACAGATCGCTTTGGCTATCTACATGACAGAAAAGGAACATTTTGGCAAGAAACTACACAACACAGCCGGATACTCTGGTCTGAACAAAATGTTTTTATGCAATGTGTTACCAGGGGAATTGCTTTGCATGTTGACATTACCGCCCACACACACGAGCCCTGGTTGATTTCCTGACCAGAAGAGTTTTCCTTCCTAATTTCTACAAATACATCCTGGGTCTCATTGCTAAACAATTTAATAAACAGTTTTGATGGATTATACCGAACTAAGATTTTTAAATACTGCCAGCAAGAGGTGGCTTGGAAAATGCAGACAAATTGTCTTTAAAAAATTATATTTAATTAATATTTTTACAATATTTAGCTATAACACATTCCCTGTATCAGGAAATGCATGACTCTTTAGTATCTATTAACTTCATTCAACACAATTTATCAAGCTCTTACTATGTACAAGGGCTGGTGTATGATCACCAAGATGCTATTTCTGTTTAGTCCAGCCAGGCGTGGTGGGCACACTTATAATCTCAGGACTCTGAGAGGCTGCAGAAGGAAAATCACAAGTTCAAGTCCAACCTGGGCAATTACATCATGTAGAGAGACCCTGTCTCAAAATTTTAAACAACAGAAAAGACTAGGAATGTAGCTAAGTGTGAAGGCTCTGGGTGCAATCCCTAGTACCATAAGAAAAAAAAAAAAAGGTAAGTTTTTATGCAGATTTTAAGACAAGGTAGACTAGAGAAATACAGGTAAAGTAGCATGATAGTTCAATGGAGAAAAAATTATTTTCAATGATGAGGAATAAGAGACTCATTATAGAAAAACAGTACCTGAGGGGGATTTTAAAATAAGTTCTATCCCTGGCACCACAAAAAAATAAAATAAAAAATAAAAATAAAATAAAATAAGTTCTATTTACTTGTTTATTTTTTATTTATTTAGTATAGTATAATACACCAGTATATATATACTAGTATATATATAGTATAAAATAGCACTCTGTAGATTTAAACTGTGTGGATTCATATTTTCGATCTATGTATTAACATTTTGTGACTTAAAACAAGTTATGCAGTTCACTTCTCTCACTTGTAAAATTAAGCTAAAAGTAGCTCCATTTTCGTGTGGATATTGGGAGGACATACTCTTTTTATCCATGCACCCAGCAAGAGGCACGGAAAGGTTCAGAGGACGTGGGCTTTGGAATCCAACAATGTTGTATTTCAGTCATAAAACTCACAATTACTATTTAGACACTGTCAGAATTTTCTATCTCTTTTTCATCTTCTAAATAGGTATAATAATTCCTCCTCCATTAAATTGTTATAGGGGATAAATATCAGATACGTTCCCTACACAAACAGCCAAAGCTGGGTGAAGTGGAGTGCACCTTTAATCCCAGCACTGGGGAGGCTGAGGCAAGAAAATTCCAAGTTCCAGCTGATGCTAGGCAATTTAGTAAGGTCTTGTCTCAAAATAAAAAAAATTAAAGGAGCTTGAGATGTAGCTCAGGGGTAGAGTACCCTGGATTGGATCCCTAGTATGCTCCCCAAAAAAGGTACAAAATTACTGTTAGATAATCATAATAATAAGGAAGGATAACACTACAAACATCCTGGGGCTAGATTTTACAGGCCTCAAAATCCAGGCAACACAAAATGGTAAAACTCAGTAGACCTGAGTTCACAAGCCAATGAATGGCCTGTCTTCTAGCTTCAGTAAAAGATATGTGAGAATTGTTAATGCGGATGCAATTTCTTTACCCAACAGTATTTACACAATTAGGAAATTCAAAATATTTTGAACTTCTTAAAGAAAACCTTATATTTTAATATAAAAACCATCAGCTAGAACTGTAACTTTTAAACCTTATCCGAACTCTCTGTTTGCCCATCTCTGCCACCATCTGTTGTCTAAATTCTACATTATTCAGTCAATTTGTTCGCTACCTGGTCAACTTAGGCACTTGAGTTTTGTTTGTTTGTTTGTTTTGTTTTGTTTTTGCTTCAGTGAACAATGGACCACAATTGATTATAAAGGAGTGTGGTTTGTACAGGTATTTTTTGGGGTTTAACATCTGCCCAATTTATACATTCGATTAGGAGAAAATGAGATCGGAGGCAGGAAAACATAAGATTTTCAGAAGCATAGTAAAAGGTAAATAGATCTCAAGGAAATGCAGAAATGTCCAGGAAAAGAATTTTTTGATGTGAAAGTTATTCCAAAGGGATGCTTGAGGACATTTCTGACTGGTGAAAAGAACTAATAATAATAATAATAATAATAATAATAATAATAATAATAATAATAAATAATAATAAACCCAATTTTCAGGATAAAGACAGAAGTATACCTATTTATCTAATCTCAGAGTTGTGCAAAAAGTATGCCATCAAGAGATGTTTTTCAAATTAAATTATAAGCAATACTCATACTTTTTATCGATCTTTACAATGTTGGCAGGTTTTCACAGATCCTACTCATAATTTCGCTACAACTAAAAGAAAATGATTTGCTGCCTTCAAATTTCAGCTTAATGAATTCTCAGATACAACCAAACTCGTCTTAATTACTCCTTGGGAAGTGATCATGACATATTGCATAGAAATTTAACGTGACTTTGCTGAATGATAATTGTGAGAATTCCAATTACGCTTAGACGTCTATTAAAAGATACACGTTAGTGTTGGAATTATGCATCCAGGTAGAATTCCAACAAATTATGCCTCTAGCTTGAAAATTCCAATCGCTATATAGCACACTAGGCATTTATTTCATGCAGAACAACTGAAAGTAGACAAAAATTAGGAGCTCGTACTAGAGAAGACTGAAAGCAAATTGGACATAGTGTCTTGTTTCTCTTTAGTGCATTCTTTTGTACATCTGAATTTAAGGGTGGTTTTTTGGTCCACAGTAGCCAGATCTAGAAAGGGGTTGTGACACGGAGGAAGAAAGCAGTATACATTTTGCTATTGCAAAGTAAAATCTCTTTACAAAAAATCTCAAGTGTTGTCTGTGATGTTGTTTAGAGGTACTGCATTTATGAGCAGTCCTGGCTTCAGGTGTGAGCATCACTAGATCTGTGCTTTGTTATGAATGTGGCCAGTTCAGATGGAGCAGCTGCGAAATCTGCAAAAGGAATTACTGAGTTTGAGACAAAACTGGTAGTTTTCAGCCTTCAGTGCAAAGAGCAGAATGAGAAGCTGGGGTGAGACGATGAGATACTGTTGATTTCCTTATTCTGGTCTGTTGAGGATTTGGATTTTATTGAGCATGCTTTCTCCGCAGAGTTCACCTAACACTCTATATCTTCACCTTTGCACATTTTGTTCCTTCTGCTTTGTCCTATTCCTTGTCATCCTGGTCATCTCTCACTTATCCATTAAAACCTGTCTCAGCGCCCGACATCTTCTAAGAAAATTTCTTTTAATCCCTTCCTCAGAAATGTGTGGGGTAACTTTCCCTTATTTCTATTTCTACATTTAGCATTCTGACTTGCTAACTTTAAATTATGTCTCAGTTACTTCTCTCTCGTTGCTGAGACCAAATACCTGACACCCCAAATTAAGGGAGAAAAGGTTTATTTGGCTCACAGTTTGTAGAGGTTTCAGTCCACTATCAGCTGGGTCCAAAGCAGGGTGGCCTGGCAGACAGGCAGAAGGCAGCCAGGCAAGCAAGAAATGCAAACAAAGGGGCTACCCAGCTTCTTCCTGTACCTTGTATCTTATCCAGGCTTCTAGGATTAGGGTGGTGCTAAACCAATCAGTGGATTGATTTAGTAACCACACGCCCTTAATCCCAGCACCACACTCTCTAGATCAGCTGCCTCTGAAAAAGCCCCACCTGTGACTGCATGAGGCTTTGGGGGGACATCTAGACACGAGCCTTAACATTCCGCCCCTGGACCCCCAAAGACTCGTGCACATCCCTTTATGCAAAAGGCATTTAGTATTTCAAAAATATAGCACAGTGCTTAGAATACAGTCAGCTCTCAATAAATGGATTTTATGTGATTTAGTAAGTATATTTGCTAATTCAAAGTAAGTATATTCTGATATATTTCTATTTCCTGGCACACAGTCCGTGTGAATTTTTCTAATATAGTATCTAATATTTTGAAATGAATTTTGGAGTAAAAACATATTCAACTGAATATCATAAATAATTTGACCCATTCACATGTAATGAGGATTATTTTAAGTATAAAGAAGGTACTCGTAATGGACAATGTTCATTGACATCAATACCCAAATAATTGTGAGATAGTCTAGAAGACCACAAGGCCCAATATACAAACTGTTGAGGTCTCCTTGTTCTTGACCTAAAAGTTGTGACGTTTAACTTTAAGATCCTCCGTATTATCTTTAAATACTCCCCAGTGAATACCAAGTGCAGGCATCTAGACGTTCTATAAATCACTTTCCTTGCCCAAGGTCCCTTCCAGAAAATTTAAGTCAGTTGTATATTTCCCCATATGCAATCTGTCAGGTTAAACTGCAAGCATTTCAGTTTCTCTCAATAAACTCACACCCCTGACCTGCCAAGTTACTTGTAAGGAAATGTGGCCATTAGAAACCAAAACAACTTTTATCCAATCGATATGCAATTGCTGACAAACAATGTTTGTATAATCTCTGGCTTTCCCTGATAGACCTTGATATTTCATTCTTTTTTTTTTTTAAACTGATGCAGTTATTTGGAAGACTCTTAAGAATTTTTTCTTTTTCTTTCAAAATGAAATAAATGAATCTGGAGGCTCCCATGGTCCTAGGAGAAAAAGTTGTTGATTTATGATGCGGAAATAGTCAGCTCTACTCTGGAGGAAGCTGCCATACCCATTTAACCTCTAAAAGAAAAATAAAAAGACCTTCATAAGACATGCATATTGGCATTTGGAAGATGTTGAAAAATTAATTTAAAAGGATGCTTAATACTGAGACCAGAATGTATTAAGAACAATAAGCTTATGATTTTGATTATGCTTAATGATCTTCACGGTACAGTAACCCTAGTTTTGAATTATGAACTCTTAACAGAGTCTTGAAATTAATAACACTCTCTTAAATTTGCATTATACTTTTTCAAGGTACTCAAAGCATTTTAGAGGACACAGGTAATATTTATGCCACCATGAAAAAAAATCATTAACAGATGATTGGGGTGGCAACGAGGTGATATTAATTCTACTAGGAAATGGCTGAAATTACAGAAATACACTCTTGAGTGCCTTATGTTGAGAATTTTATGCTTAAATATATACTTATGAACTATGATTCCAGTAAACAGATTGTACTCCAGTTTCAAATTACACCTCATATCCCCTTTCCCTACCCCCAAAAGAGACTTTTTACAATCTGTACCTTGATATGCTGTGTCTGCTGCATACCGTACATGTTTCACTTTCACCCCATAAGCCTTTACAGCGCTTACTAAAGAGGGGGAAGAAAAAGGCAGGTATTTATGAAGTGTCTGTGTTCAAAATATTGAGGTTAAAATAAGAAAAAAATGGAACCTATTTTCAAAGAGTACTTGGTCCAGTGAAAACCAAGATTTTTCCCAAGTAAGAGGCCTACCAGACAATGTGTACATAAAAATATACCAGTTCATAATGAAATTAATAATATTAAGTGACATCAAGGGACAACCTCTGTTTATGCAGGTGATGTCAGATAAAAATATAGGAAGGAAGGAATTCTCTGAACAAACACATGATCCCAGATAGAAGTGTGGTACTCTTTACTCATTGCTTTCATTCATTTCCCCCATTTATTCATTCACTTAACAAATCCATTCTCAATAATGTGGCAGAGATGGTGATTAGCAAGATTTAGCCCCTTATTTTAAAGAACTCACAGTCTAATACATGTCATATTGGGCAAGCAGAATGGATGTGCAACTAACAATTCTTGGTTTAGGAAGAGGAATGTAAAAAATGTTTTAAATAAGGAAATGAAGTGACAGTGATAGAAAAGAATTCTAGATTTCTTTACAAATATCCATGTACCTGTCCCTATGCCCACTGAAACATTTATTGTCTGTCAATCTGTTTATTGTATAAAAATTCAAATAATTCAAATCCATAGGGCTTAGCTTAAATATTGGCATCTTTTCAAACATTTTTGGAATCTAGAGAAAAGCCCCAGCGTCATACCTGGCGATTTACTCATGATCAGTGGCGTTGTTACTGAGATCTGCTAGCACACATTTCAAGTTATTGGGAGTTATTTAAGTCAGGACACATACGTTTTTGTGCATGGTTTTTATGGTATAATGGAAGAAGCAGGAGCCTTGGAATCAGAAAAGTTGAATTTCCATTCTCAGACCTGTATTTGCAGGCCCTAAGACTGTGAGTAAGTACCTCAGATTTAGTGTCCTTATCTCTAAAATGGAAAGAGCCAGTGGGATAGCCTGGGGATGAAGTGCGAACAGGAAAGCATAAAAGCGAATGGCAGAGGTTAGTGACTTTTTTCTTTTATAGTCTCTGTGGCTGTAAAAATCCAATATTAAATTTGAATATAATGTAGCATCCACTGATGTCAAAGGGAACATAGGTGCTGAAAAATGGCCTGTGTTAGAGCCCTGACATAGGTTGTAATATTTGTTCCAAAACTGTCGTTTAATTTTACTGACCCAGTTTTCTTACATTCAAAAAAGCCTGACTCACTAACTGCCTTGGTTTCACTGAAGAATTTATGTTAAAGCTTTATAAAGTGTAAAGTGATATACAAATATGTGGTAGAGTTACTTAATTAGGATACATTAAATCTATCCAGTTCAGCGTCAACAAACTATATATTCTCCCTCCGTCTCCAACATTTAAAAAATTCCATGTCATCTTATAATTTTTAGAGGATCTAATTGATGGGATTTTTGAAGGCTTGCTATACAAAACCTTTCTTCTTTCCTTCTTGCAAAGCTAAAGCATCGTGCACGATTTCCTTTCCCTCAGGAGATTCTCCAAGGCACTGAATTTTGCAGGCTTTGGGTTTCCCTCTGCTCTGTAACAGCAAGTGTTGTAATTCGGTTTTCACTTTCTTCTATCCTAATTTGCATTTCTTCTAAACACATCTTCCCTCAAGTTCTACTGAAGTGGCGATCCTCAGTGGTCACTCTGTGACCATCTGAGCACAGATGCATGGGCACTCACTGACCTCCCACGTCTAGAGCCCAGAGAGCTCCAGTTGAGAAGTCCTCCACATTTACCCAAAGCTCACGGTGGAATATGACCTCCTCACTTCTTCTTCGTTTCAAGGATTTCCTTCTAAAACTCAGGGCTCTCGCTCTCAGACCGCAGCTTCCAGCTATTATTGCAGGTGAGTTTTAAAAGCCAGAGTGGCTTTCACATGAGAGGAAATGGACACCCATGGAGCAGGAGGTTCCTAGAGCCATCTCGGAAATCATCACATAATACCTGAAATGCATGGATTCTAGTGGGGAATTACTACAGCGGAACCTTGCTAATTCATGTTAGTGATGGAGGAGCCTATTTTAAATTGCCAAATTTATCATGATAACTGAAGAAAAAAAGAAAGTAAGGAATCTAAAGGAACTTAGCTGGTATCTTCCCCCTTTTCAGGCTGCCAGCATGTACCTACACAATGGGGCATTTAAATTACAAGCTCTTTATAAATGACAAGTAACTTTTAAATCCTAATTATAAAACCTGATGGAGGGGCTGGGGGTTTAGCTCAGTGATTAGAGTGCTTGCTTTGTAAGCACAAGGCCCTGAGTTTGATTCCCAGCACCAAAAAAAAAAAAAAACAAAAAAAAACAAAAAAAAAACCCTGATGGTTAGCCCTGTGTATGTGTGTGTGTAAGAAAAAGATATGTAATAAACATAATTAAATTAAAATAAATCTTTCGTTGCATTTAAAAATGACATAACTTAATTGGAAATCTCTATCAGTTGTCTTTGTGTGTGAAAATGTATGTTTTAGGTGAAAACTGTAACCAATATTTAGCTTTCCTTGTGCTTGATGCCTTTCAGCATTTATTGGGCGGTCTCCCCTCCCTGTTTCTGGCCTTGCCCCTCAACAGAATGTTCTCAACTCAGCAGTGGGAGAAAATCCTGTTAATGTGTGAGTGATATGTCACTTGGTCGCAATCCTCCAGCAGTTTCAGAGCTCACTGAGAACGCAAGCCAAAGAGCTAATGACGGTCTACGGGCTTCTTTATGATGACTTGGCCCTTTCCTCTCCCATGCCTGATCACCCACCTCTCTCTCCCGCATACACTCTGCTCCAGCCGCAGCCTTTCTAGTGTTTAAACAACACCCTGAGCTCTGTCTGTCTCAGAGCCTGTGACCTTGCTGTCCCCTTTCCTGGTGCATTCATTCTTTAAGACTTACAGGACTTCCTCTCTTACTTCTCTGGCTTACACACATGTCAGTTTCTCAGTGACTATCCGCTACGTGAAACATGCCCTGTCCCCTTCCTCTTCCGGGGTG
>PVJO010016601.1:0-41481 GCA_004026905.1 Hystrix cristata
CTGCGGGGTGGGCCGCCTGGCGCGCCCGGCTTGTCCGGGGAGGCGCGGCCGCTCCGCCGGAGGACTCGGCCTGCCCTCGTGGTGCCTCGGGCGCCCCTGCTCTTGTGTTTTGCGGGGCGCTCTGCTTTGGAGGTTTGGGCTCAGGACGGCTGCGTTAGGAGCGCAGTTCCGGGCCGGCGCTGTGAGGCGTAGCAGGCCCAGCGCGCGGAGCTGCGGGCAGTGCAGTCGACACTTGAAAAGTTCCAAAAGTTTCCTTCGGGTGAGACGCTCCACCGCACGAGTTTCTTTCTTTGAGCCATTTGAACGGTTCTGCGTTTGTTTTGTAGGATGCTGGGGCCGAACCCAGGTCCTTGTGCATGTTAGGTAGGCGCTCCGGTGCTGACCTGCGCCCCCAGCGCCTGCCCCGTGGAGGAATTCTACGAAAGTTGTCTTGTGTTTCCTGCGTCCCTACTATATTCTCCTTTCAATTTTTTTTTTTTTATCGAGTTGCGGACAGGAGGACGAGCCAGTCAGTGTGCTTTTGAAGAAGTGCTAGTATGCCTGATCAGAAATTGGCCTTGCTTATCCGTATCCAGAATTAGTTTTTAGGGGCCCAACTCTGTCGTTACTAGGGAGCGAAACCCGAAGGCAAGGTGTTAGAAACAAAGTAACCCTTCCACCCGGTTCATCTGTCCTTGCCGTGTGGCTTGGTAATTTGAGAGATAATCTTCCATTTAATGCCTTAGTATTTCTCACTGTTAAAAAAGAATCTCCATTCAGCAAATACTGCCCTGTGTTTCAGACACAATTTTATCTTTATTTATTTATTTATTTATTTATTTATTTTTTTGGAGCTGGGGATTAAACTCGGGGCCTTATGCTTGCAAGGCAAGCACTCTAACCACTGAGCTAAATTCCCAGCCCTCAGACACAATTTTACAGCTTGGCGTGACCACCTCAGCAAGTTACTTAAAATGGTTCATTTACATAAAACCAAGTCCTTAGGTCCTGGGAGGCAGATTTTACTAAGAAATTACAAAGGACCTTTGCTGGTGGAAATGAGTTGTCAGATGATTCAGCACACGGCAGAGATACGATTAAAACATAAGTCGTATGAGAGAAGCAGAGGGCTGTGCTGTCTCCCCTGTTTCCTTGTTTGTAATCACAGGGTATTGGGGTGATTAGTTGGTTTTATTTTCTATTTGTATTGCATCACCAGAAACGCACGGTGTCGTCTCTTCCTCTCCCACCAAGCGTTTCTTCCCCAGGTGTCCCCGCCCAGGTGCTGTGAGCTGACAGTGTACCTGCCGGATAGCAGTGTTTCCGAGTCCCACACCCTGCAGTCTCCAGTTGACTCTTCAGATAGCCGTGCTGGCTTTCATTTATCTCCACTGCTTCCCTGCCATGCATTTAGTTCTGTAGCTGAAAGTTCAGTGAGTATGTATACATTGCCAAGAGCATTTTCAAGAACAAAGTTATCAGTACAGGAAGAAGGTGATGTTGATTGCTCTCCTGTCATGATTCTGTGGGAGTAGATTTACAGGTACACAGAGACCAGACAGATTACATTTGATAATTTCTTTAGAATTTCATTCTGTCAGTACAGTTTGAGGGACTGGAAATGACTGTGGACTTACGGTACTATCTTATTAAATCAGTTAATTTTGACCAGTGTTTCTTTAGTTCCTGTATATGTGGGGATGTTTATATACCTCTCTGTGTCTACAAGCAAGGTTCTTCAAACGTGTATTTGAAATGTGCTATTAAATCTGCTATTAGTGAGCCTTGGTAGAGCAATCCCAACAGTGCCTGTCCCATTCTTTGAGAAATGTTGAAGAGGAATTTGCCAGCAGGGTGAAATTTAGGGCTCACACTAGAAATCCTAGACCTTGGTGTTGCTCAGGCCTTTTGGTGACTAACCTTTGTTTCCTCTCAGTATGATAAGAGTTAGGGTTAGGGTTAGGGTTAGTGTTAGAGGTAACCCTAACTCAAACCCAGATGTTCTGGAAAGCAGTACAAGAATGGCATATACATTTTTTAAGGTGAAAGTCTTCTTTCCCATTGGACCCGATGCTACCCCTCAGTCTGGTTCTCGGAAGTGGATCATTCTGTGACATCTAGGGGTCATTCTGTGTGAGGTCAGTCCTAGCACTGGCTGTTGTGAGAAGCATTTGCCTCTCAGGGGGTCATGCACATGGACGGGATCTTCTTAATCCTGGGAAATTTTTAGTCAGGCGAATTGAGTACAAGGTGAAAAATGTTTCCAGATGACCAGTACTGTGGGCTTGTGCTCCCTCCCCAAACTCTACCTTCCGTCTCTCTGTCTGAGAATAAGCCACATTGGATGGACTGCACCCAGAATATGTCATAGGATCTGTGTTTTAAGAATCAGAACAGCTCCCTGGTTCTAAGACTTTGTTCTTAGTCAAGATGAGAGTATCTTATGTGCATCTGTTCTCTTGAATAGGACTCCTGAGGAAAGCCTGAGCCCAGATCCCAGGCTGAAGCCTTGTGTTCTAGACGTTTCTGTAGAGCTAGTTGTCAGTTCCTTTGCTTCCTACCTGGAGGCACAAAGGAAGGGAGGAGATAGCCATCCACTTTGTAATTGTTCCTGTGAATCTGGCATTTCTATGTGAACTCAGGAAGTTTGGGAAGAAGAATAGATACAATCAGAATGAGAAAATGTCCACATTTTGACTGTTTATTCAGAGTTGTAAATCAGCCTCATGGATTGACGTCACTCTGAGAAATAATGTTTACCCTCCCTCTGAGGAGTGTTCAAACCATTTACCAAACCTTTTCCAGGGACAAGAGATCAAAAACTTGGTCAAATGGATTTAAACACCGAGGGGGAATTATCGGCTCAAGTTATGGTGCAGATCCCACCGTTTCATTTTGGGCAAGGTTGGGTCCAGGTGATGAAATTCTGCCGTCAGCCCCTTTTCTGAGCTCTGTCTTCTCTACCTTGGCTTGATGCTAAGGAAATGTTGTTTCTCAGCCAGAAGGTCAAGGTCAGCCTACCCCACAATACTGATAGAGAATGCTTTCCTTTATTTTTCACTTGGACCCTTACTGCCACATGAGACATTATGCATTTATTTGTTTATCCCTCCGTTCCAAGCCTCATGAAAGCAGGGACTTTATCATTTTGTTTACTTGTTTGTTTTTGTCCTCAGAACATAGAGGAGGTTCTGGAAGGTAGTGAGCTCTCAATGTGTATTTGTTGAGTAAGTAAAAATGTGAATGAATCTCTTTCCAGAAAATGACAAGATCTGGCTTTCATTATGTCATGAGTGTTGCCTGGCTGTTCTTCCCCAGTGATTGTGACCCGTGGTTATGTCCTCCAGCCGACTGGAGGGGGAGCTGGGAATAGATCTGGACTCGATCCTTGACATTGCCTGTATCACTTTGACCAGCTATCAGTGCGCACTGTCTCTTTAGATAATTAGTTTAACAATTGTTTGGAAAAGTATTCGTCTCAGATTATCCATTTCATATAACAGATAGTTGTGTGTCTGCCTGTGACTTTAGATTCTGAACTTCCTGAATGTTGTCTCTGTCATGTTTCTTGATGGCTCTCTGCAAGTACTTACCAAATAGACAAAGTAATTAATATAGTTGTGGCCTGCATAATGATGCTCCAGTCAACGACGGACTCTGTATTATGATGATAGTGCCATAAGATTATGATAGAGTTGAAAATTCCCATCATTTATTATTTCTTCTGGGCCTTTCTGTTTTTAACTATATTTAGATATGGAATATTTATCATTGTGTTATATTTGGTGTGATGTTCAGTATAGTAACATGCTGAGGGGACCTGTCTCCCAGGGGTCATGGGCTCTCCCATGTAGCCTGGGTGTGTAGCAGGCTGTGCGCACAAGCTTGCATAAGTACACCGGAACATTCACACCAGGATGATATCACCTGACAACACACGTCTCAGAGCTTATCCTCTTATACATGACGAGTGACTGTGTAGTTAAGTTATGCTATTTTGAAAATATATGCAAGATGGAGAACCCCATATGTATTTCATAAACATTTTGTAGGTAGCCTATTAAAAGTAAAGTTTCAGGACAGTATCCCAGAACTGCCAAATGCCAGCCCATTTATGCATGAAAAAATCCATTGACTGACTCTGAATGAAATGCACTGATAGGATCTCTGGCCTCCAGGCTTTCATAAGAAGCGTGGAACATGTTACCAAAGCTGTGGGCAGCCTCTGAGGTACAGCTGACAAAGGACAGTGTCAGAAAACAGCCCAGGATCAAAACCCAGGACAGAGGAAGCCGTAATTGTTAGGCCAAATTACCATATGTAGGGGATTTTGGCAATCCATGTCTGATCTGAACCAGGCTATATACGCAAAATGTTACAAAATAAGAATATTGAGAAGAAACGTATGGTTAAAGCATCAGAAACTCTTACAGTATATTGGTGTGTTTCACCTTCCTAGACTATCATGTTTTTGTAAGCTCTGTCTGGTTTTAGCTATTTGGATCAATTTGCCATTAACAGCAGTAATCTTAACTTCTTTCAATGTCATATTCTTTTCCATTAGCTGAAAAGGACTCTGTAAGTCTTCATCATCGTCATTGCCAAACACGTGCTAAGTCTCTAGGCAGAAGGCACTTCCGTCGTGGGGCAGCATCTCCAGGGGCGTGTATGTGACAGTGTTGGTGCGGGTCCTTGAATTGGCTGCAGTGTTGTCCGATTCTGAAAAATTAGGCAGGACACCATCTCTTGAATTCGCTCTTGCCCTCTCTTCTTGAACTGTGTTGTCGCTGGCTTATGGAATCTCTCCATATCCTTGATACCAACCATTGTCATTTTCATGGTTTTAGTATCTCAAACTCATCTCGGAGTCCATTTGTTGTTCTGCTGCTAGAGTAATCTGGCTAAAGTAATCTGACACCTGATGCCTTGACTTTCCTGGACAGGATTTCTTATGTCTTCTGTCATATTACCCTCACCAGACACACATACACCAACACGTCCCCCCAAATTCCCCTCCCACATTGACTTTCACACACCACAAATTCACACGTGCGTGCACGTATACACACACGCACACACACACACACACTCGCACGTGCTCTTTGACTCTTCTCTTCATTACTGCCTCCACCCTGACCTAACCCATGGCCACCAGGTTTCACTGCCCTTCCCTCTAGGGACTTTCCACACATTTTGCTTTCCTGTGGTAGTGAACACCTTCTGCAGCATCTCCAGCCGCTCCTCTCTGGTTCTGGGCTGCTGTAGTGTCCGGATGGGTTTTTCAGGTGTCCTCCGTTTATAGCCTTGGGACCTTCTGACAAGCCTAGTTTCTGGCACCAACTGTGACTTACTCATTTTAATCTTACCAGCACCAGGGCTGCTTCTGGCACAATTGCTGAGCACCTATATGCACCAGCGCACATAGCTGTGGTATGGAAATTCAGAAGGTGCTTTCCTTTCTCCAGACTCTATGGTCCAGGTCATTTGCTTGTTACTTAAATTGATACTAAAAATATTAATAAATTCAGTGAATCTCAATATGATCACTGTAATTTTTTTTCTTAGTGTGAATGAAGACTATTAGTCACAGTCACAAATCCTTTGGAGATATGTTTCTCCTAAATGGGGATCTTAACATTTCATTTTGTTAACCATGCCTTTGAAACAGAAAAGATTATGTTTTGATGGAGTCGACTAGTTTTTCCAAATCTGCCTGAATAGATTTAAGTTCTGGACTTACTTTATGGCAACACAAATATATAGTAGGGAAATTTCTATGGAAGGAACAAAGGAAAAAGTACTTTTTTCTACTATTGATCACATTATTAGTGCATTCATTAAACAATATCCCTTGGTATAAAATTGGTGGAAAAATTTTCACGCGTTTAGTATGTCATCTTTCATAAAAATAAAAACAGATTCATCCATCCAGTGACAATTCATACCTGGTTATTGACTTATTAGAATATAGTGAATGTTAATAATTTTTTGAATGCTTGTTGAATGAGTAAATGAATGTGTAGACTACATAGAACATCTGTAAGTAAAATGATTTCAGGAGGAAGAAACAGCCCCAAACCTTTTGGCCACAAAATATATTGCTGGTCCTAAGAGTCTGTTAGTCTACATTGGTGCACGCCAGGAGCTGGGAAAGCCACCAGATGGAAAGCCTGGGTATTTGTGAAACCCCGTACACCCCTGCACTGCCTGTGGCCAGACACTGAGTTATACGAGAGCCTGTCCTCAGGGGAGGGCTGTGTGTAGAGATTGAAAATTCACCAAATATTTTAGGAGGGCACGTCCCATGAAAAAGAAACAGCAAAACTAAAACCCAATACTCTGTTTTTTTGGCATCATCTATATAATAGATAGCCCAAGAAATGGAATCGATGCCATTGGATTGAAGTGATAAACACGAAGCTTAGACTGAAGGATTTCTCCAAAGTTTATCACCTATAGGCAAAGAGATGGAAAATATGGCAGAAAAGTGAAGATAAACATAAGTCATTGTTCTCACCTTGGGGAGTGCCTCTATTAAAATAGAAGTGATACAGGAGGTTAGCCAGGTTCATGAGCAAGGATTATACCCACATTTTTAAAGCATCCTCTATTTTTCATCTCAGGCTTGCTAAGGTAGTAGTGTTTAAATGTTTACACCACAAAAAAAAAGTGTATGAGGTGATGGATATGTTAATGATCTTTATTCAGCCATCCCATAATGTGTGCATTTATCACATCACATAGTACCCCATACTTATACACAATTATGACTTGTCAGTCAAATATAGAATCATGTTAAGCAAGCATCTATCCTCTGTGACTTGGGGACAGTGTTTTATCACTGGAGGCCCGTGCTCACAGGCTGTGCTTTCTGTTTAAAGCCGGGACCTCTGAAAGTCAGCATCTGTAGAGATGATGTGAGAAAGTAACTTCTCCTACAGAGAGTATCTGTGGGGATGTTTCTGGTATTCTTTGGCTCCGACGTAGATCAGAAATAAAAAACAAAAAGCCTCTCTTCAGTGAATTTTCAGTACCATAAATTGGTACTTGTCAACTTTATACTCAGTATACAGCCCCCACATTTATAAGCTGACTATTTTAAGTAATCTTTGGTTGGGATGAACTTGATTGAACAAAAACTCCACTTAACTGTAAGGACTGATGCATTTCAAACACACCTGTGCTTATGGATCTGTTTTTAGGAAACACGAGCAATAAAAATAAAAACATAAGATGCACAAAGTAGCAAGGTACTATTCAGGAGAACCAGTAGGAATAAACTACAGAATGAGGTCAAAATAAATGCATTTATTGGAAATAGATTTAGAGCATGTTTCATATGTTTAAAAAAGTCTAATATAGAAATAATAGAAAAAATAAGAGATTCTTCATACCAAGTAGAATAAAAAATGAACAGTCTCTAGATACAAAAACTCAAATCACTGAAATACAGAATTCAATGTATTCTGAAGCAGAAAATTAGACATAGGTAAAGAGAAACCCCGCAGATTAGAAGACAGATCTGAAATAAATAATTAGCACTCAACGTAGAGAGACAAGAGGATGGAAAAAATGAAACAGACATTAAGAGACAGGGTGAAGAGAGTGGCAAATCTATACATCTGGTCTGGTTCTGTAAGAAAGAGAATGGGAAAGAGGAAATATTTAACAGATAACCGGTGGGAATTTCCCATGACTGAAGAAACTCCACCATCTTTAGGCTCAGAAATACTTGCAAATCCTCGGTAAGGAAAGAGAAGAAGCCGGCACCCCAGCACACGTCGTAGAGTGCATAACGCAAGAGTCAAGAGAACCTGGTGAAAGAAGCCTGACGCAGGAATAACAAACAAAAATGAAATGCAGAGATCAGCGAGGCCTCAAAGTTTCGAGAGAGGGAATAATTATCCACCAAGAATTAGAGTTATCATTCATTAACAAAGGTGAGATAGTCACTCACAGAAAAGTAAAATCTTTAAAAGCATTTTAGGCCCAACAAACTTTCACCAAAGAATGTTGCTGGTTAAGTTTATCAAGAAAAGACTACGGAGTGCAGCTTGAGGAGTTAGAATCTAGTAGCTGGTGAGCAAATGGCACTCCCAGAAATCTGTCCATGTGTTTGAGACAATAAAGCTGTGTGTAGCTGGCGGTATTGGAAAAAAAGACATATAAGTGAACAGCTGGAAATAAATGTGGAAAGCATGAAAAGTGATAAAGAGTTAATCTATTATATGGTTCTTGTATTATTTTCTAAAGGGAATTGAAATTTGTTTAATTTTATGCTTTGTTAATCTGGTAGGTAGAATGCAGTATAAAACTGAAAGGAGAAAAAAAATAGTAATAAGATGCATAAATTTCGAACCAATAAAAAATGGAAGAGTAAGAGATTTCAGTCTATTCAAAAGGAAGTATGAAGAGAAGAGAAAAAAAACCTGGATAAAACGGACAAGAAGCGTAAAAAGAAATGAAAGGATAAGAATATAGAAGATTTAGGTCAATTATTTCCCACTGTTATTTTGTGTTCTATTAAGAATTTGTCAATTCTTTGTAGCAGCTTCTCAATTACATATGGAGTGTTTACATCTCTACTTGGCCATAAAGACAGTTCAAAATTTCAAAGAATTAGTAAAGAAAAGGAGAAAACAAATTCCTACGAAGGAATGAGAAGTAGTTTGACTTTAATGAAGCAGTAATCCAAGTTTGTATCAAAAACAGAAGGATAAACAGTAGAAAACAAATAAAACGTGTTATTTTCCATGCTGTTCAAAATATGGTAGAAATTTAGAGTCAGGGTTATACCTGAAAAGGCAGTTCACACTCTTGGTGTTTTGGAGATAAAGGGAAATTTCTCCTGGGGCTTCTCAAGGCTCGTTGAAATAGACTGACGAGGTAAATTAAAGAAGAGCCATACAGGTTTATTAATGTGCAAAAGGGAAAAAGCTCTGCGGGGGGAAATCACAGGAGTGTGTGATTACCCACCTGGTTACATTATTTCAAATTTACCAGCCCCTTTTGCTGTAGGGGTGTGCAGAGTAAGTCAGGGTTGCTTTGTGATGCAGATGGGGTCTCCTGGTAACGGCTCCCGGTGGTCTCTTAGCTGAGGCTGGTGTCAGATACCACAACATCTGGTGGAAAAAGCTAGGCTGAAGGGGGCATCAGATAAAAATGCATCTCTCCACATGTGCTGTTCACTAATGTCCACGGGCACCTGTTTATAAAAGGACAGCTTTTTGGAACCATTCCTGTGATCGTGGAGGCTGCAATTTCTCTGGATAAGCAGTTTGAAATATGCCAAAAAATATATTCAAGGTGGGATATTTTACTCTTCCATTGTCACTCGACACGTTCTTGTTTTAATTTCTGCTTCTCACTGAATTAAAACGTTTCACCGTATTAATGACATGAATGTCGTATCACAGTACAGCTTGAAAGGTTAGAGGGTAGGAAAAACAGTCAACCTTTCAAAGTAAATTTTCTTAAGAAATATTCTGTTGTACCATGTGAAGATAATATCCAATAGATATTTCTATAAATGTGTCTAATGAGATATTGGAGAATGCACTGCATTATTCAATATTAATCTAATTTGGGCTTTATTTGGTACACATACATGCTCCTTAAAAATAGCTGAGTTTCACTTTTATAAAATTACTTTTGAAAAAACATGAACAATGAAAAGCAACGATTATTTTATGGGACTTTTTAAAGCAGAGACTCAAATTTTCTGTGAGCTGTTGCTATGTAAATTTATTTTAGGTTATAGTTATGTTACGTCCGGAGGTGGACTGTGACCTGCTGTCCTGCTAGAAAATATATTTCCCGGCGATCGTAAACCCAGCTACAGTAAAGAATTAAAGAAACCGAGTTTCAATTAAGAGAAGACAATTTATTTAGAGGACAATTTATTTCAAAGTGGTGAAAATGGGGGAAAAGGAGATGACAGATAGCTACTCGACGAGTAGGGAGCATTCGAAAGCGAAATATGAAATACTCTTGTTGTAGATATTCTCTTTTTATTGAGGGTTTTCCCTTGGGTCAGCCCTTGGAATCTGATTGGCTCTTGGGCTTGTCTGTCACGTCTGCCTTGATTTCCCTCTGCTCTGTGACCTTTGTCTTTTGGCAGAGGGCAAACCCATGGCGGGCGCCTTAGGGCTAGTTAGAGTCAAAAGGGAGCGTTTGCTTTCTGTATGTTAATCAGATTACCTGGGGCCTTCCGAAATTAGTCCCTTTGCCTTTATCTCCTTAACTGTTGGAATGTAGTTGCTTTTATGTTTAAAGTCTGAGGAGGCCTTTACTCTATCTTTTCCCTACCTACGGGGACCCCGTCCCTACAGTTATATTAACGAGCAATGCTATTACAGTAATACCCTAGAGATTAAACCAGAAAATATTACCCAGTGGATTAGTTGTACTAAAACTTCCAGCATCATCCGAATCCAATGCTGTAAAATAAGGTAAAAACAATTCTTTTTTTCTACATTATTTCCCTCCTTCTTGGTGGAGAATCCCCTGCCCCCACCATGGGAAAAGTGATGTTCTGTGGAGCAGTTGTTTATAAATTCCTTGCTTGGGATGGGTTAATTCTGCTTGCGGCCAGCAGCTGGCTCACAAGCATATATTTTGGCCCAAAATCCAGTTTTCTTTCACACAAAGATCTAGTTTTCTTTTGCACAAATATCAGATAATGACTGCAAAGACTTCAGCCCAGAGGAGAGTCAAACGCCTCTTGAGAAGTGGGGGGTGGGGCATGTATGTGTGTGTTGGGGGTGGGGGGAGGCTGGCCAGGCTCCAAGGAACCTGCTGACATTTTGCCCCTCACTCTCCCTGGTCTGGTTCTCTAGAAAAGAAGGAAAGAGAGGGGAACGAAATGATCATACATCTACGGTAAGCCAGTGTGTGTAAACAGAATTTATATCGCAGTAAGACAAGCCTTTAGAACCTCCTACTTGATAATTTGAAATACCAAATAGTGTATTTATTTCTTTGCAGTGACCTTTATTCTGTTTTCTTGTTTTATTATAAAGTACTTTGTGAATCTTTAGCTTTGAAATATTAGGTTGCCTTAAATTGTTCTCAGTGAAAATGCTCAAATTATCAAAAATATTCTTTGTAAAACAGTGAAGAAAAAAGTAATTCTCATGCAGCCTAAATTTTATACTGACAAATTTAAGTTGTTCTAATATTTATGGGTCAAATGTGATAGTACAGTTTTTAGATTTTTTAAATTTTAGAGGAAACATTGCTCTAAATGTAGATGACCATCTAAACTCTTCAGGTCCTTCCTAGGGCTTAAAAAAATCAGTGTAGCAATTTTCATATATTCTACAACACTGTATGATAGAGTGGGAGGGAATTAAGTAATTTTGTTCTCAGTTTTTAGTAGAGAAAATGGAGATATTTGTAGGATAAGAAATTTGTCTAATAGGTGCAGGCAAAGACTTTATAAACAAAACCCCAGCTGCCTGGGAAATATCACAAAGAATCAACAACTGGGATCTCATCTTATTAAAAAGCTTTTGCACAGCCAAAGAAACCACCAACAGAGCGAACAGACAACCCACAGAGTGGGAAAAATTTTTTTCCAGCTATTCCTCAGACAAAAGACGAATATCTGGAATATATAAGGAACTAAAATTAAAAAAAAATCAGATCCCCTAATTTAAAGATGCAATCCAAAGATGGGAAGCTGAAATGAATAGACACTTCTTAGATGAAGAAGTACAAATGGCAAATAAATGTATGAAAAAATGTACATCACTGGACTTTCGAGAAATGCAAATTAAAACAACACTGAGATTCTATCTCACTCCAGAAGGAATGGCTATTGTCAAGAAATCAGCCAATAACAAATGCTGGAGGGCCTGTGGGGGAAAAGGAATCTTTCTCCACTGTTGGTGGGAGTGTAGACTGGTGTAAACATTATGGAAATCAGTGTGGAGATTCCTCAAAAAACTCGGACTAGAGTTTACATTTGACCCCTGTTGTCCTTCTTGGTATCTTCCCCAAAGAATTCAAAGCATTGTACCATAGTGATATATGCACATCCATGTTTATAGTGGCACAGTTTGTAATAGCTAAATCTTGGAAACAGCCCAGATGCCCATCAACCAATGAATGGATAAAGAAGATGTGTTTTTTTTTTAATACAATGGAGTACTACTGTGTCATAAAGAATGATAAGCTTGAGGCATTTCTAGCTAAATGGATGCATCTTGAGACCATACTCTTAAGTGAAATAAATCGGACACATATATTTAAATACCACATTGTTTCTCTGGTGTGAGAAACTGAAAGTGTAAATAAAGACTAAAATTAAGAAACTGAAAGTGTAAATGAGGACTGAAATGTATTATATTAGGAAAGGGAAGAAATTGTTCAAATGGGAAGGGGGACAAGGTGGGGGGAAAGGAACAGAGTGACCAGAAAAAAAAGAAGGAAAAATGGAAACAGCTTTTGTAAATGAGGAGAGGAAGGGTTGAAGGGAGGGGAGGGGAATAGGGAAAAAAGAAGCAGCTATAAGAAAATATATCATGTGCAGATACAAATTCCCTATGATGAATGTTAATCATTATGTATACTAAAGCATAACTGTAAAATAAAATTTAAAAAAATTTGTCTAAAGTTACAAAATAACCTATTTACTCATGGAAGAAGTATATGTTGCTCTACAAAGCAACGAACATATCTAGAAGCCACATGTATGTAATGAAACCATAGTTTTTAAAATTAATATTTTGAACGAACAAGTCATAATTGTATACATTTGGGGTACAATGTGATGTTTTGATATGTGCGTATCATGTAGAATGATTAAATCAGTTGACAATTACTATTATACATTTGATATGAGTTAATTTAGCATTTATTGATATATATACCTATGCTTTTTAATCTTTGGGTTTTTCACTATTTTAACATAATTAACATAATTTTTGACAGTTACACACTTTCAGTAATTCAAGTGAACAAATGTGTGAAAAAAATTTACAGTTGCATTTTGTTTTGTGACCATTTTAACAATTTGAGTACAGAATTTGAGAATTTCATAGAATTCCATAGCATCACATAATATTTTAGATTTAAGGTGCTAGACTTTGGTATTATGGATAGTTAAAATCTTTAAGAACTAAATATTTAGGGCCAGGTCAGTACTAAGGTGAGTCAGTCACCCAGTGCCATCCTTGAGACTTGCTGGGTGCTGCCTCCATAGGGCTTGTGTGCTCATGCTCTTCTGCTCTCAGAACCACCCCCATTATTTGCCGTCTGTTCCTTTTTCTGTGTTTTCAGTGTCAGGGTGAGAGGAATAATTGGGATTATTTAAACTTGCCCCCTTCCCTGCCCCCGATAGTAGTAGGGATTGAGCCTGGGGCCTTTGCACTGGGCTATGTTTCCAGCCTTTTAAATAGTATTTTATTTTGAGACAGGGTCTTGCTAAATTGCTGAGGCTGGTCTTGAACTTGTGATCCTCTTGCCTCAGCTTCCTAGAGTGCTGGTGATACAGGGGGAAAATATAACTCCCAGTCTGTTAAATATGCAGTCAGATATGCCAACTTTGTGTTCCCCAAAATCAAAGAGTGAATTCTAAGGAACAACAGAGGTTAAAAGTAGGAAAATTTATTGAGAGACAGGAGGGGACTCGAGTGGGTTGCCAACGAGCCCACTTTTCAGGGGAAGTTTTATAGAGTAAAATCATGAGGTGGGCACGTGTGTCAAAACTAATTAACCAATAACATTACAAGTATAGCTGCCCAAGTACTATTGATTCAATGGGGAAGCCGGTCATGTAGCAAATGGACATGGAAAAATCAAAGACATTCCAGGATGAGGTGGATCTGGAGGTCCTGGTTGCCCACCTGGGTGACTGATGTCTGTCTAGATTTTATTGGATCAGATGAATATAATCTTAATTTCGTTATTTATCATCGGGCTAGTGTGTAAGCTCCAGTCATCCCATCCTTATCTTGAGGTCTGGGCTTCAGTGGATGCGCCTCCAGCCATAGCTGTAGTGTACTCTCCTCTTCTGTAGTGACTCCATTGAGGGCCCAGCCCTGTCTGACTGCCTGTAATATTTCTGTATAATTTACCTGTCTGTAATACTGGGATTTCAGGAATGTGCCATCATGGCTGGCTAATATTGCCTTTCAAGCAGGCCTGCATCCTTTTCTTCTCAGAAAATCCAATCAGGACAATCAGTGAGGACATGGAAACAACGTTCCTTTCAGAGTTTAAGTTTACCCAAGGTTCTGTACAGTGACTTTTTTTTTTTTTTAACGATTTTAAAACCAGGAAGCAATAGACTTCTTTTTGGACCCAGGCCTAATGAGCTCCTAGATGTATAACTGGAAAAGTAAAGAAAAATCTAACTTTAGCTGATTAAGTTTTTATTTCCTTCCTCACTGATGTGCCTTAAGTAATAGCCTTTTTCTCCTTTTTTTCTAGTGGTCAAGGACCCATTCCAGGACCTCGTACGTGCTAGGCAAGCACTCTATCAGTGAGATGCACCCCCTGCCCATTAACCTTTATTTTTAAGTGAATTCGTAGATTGTAGATAAAGAAGGAACTTCCTAAGAACCAATTTTGTGTATTTGCTCCAAGTTTTTTGGGAGCTCAAATCTACATATTACACCGGAGGCTCTTTTTATTAAAAAATATATGCCCAGCTAAATGTTGTCTGCTGTTTGAGTTTCCATATTTGGAGGATACTATTTTTATTTAAAAATTTCTCAAAATCTATGTAAGGCATTTCATGAATGTTGTGATCTAAAAAAGGAAATGCTGGCTGGGGATTTAGCTCAGTGATTAGAGTGCTTGCCTTGTAAGCACAAGGGCCTGAGTTCGATCCCCGGCACCACAAAAAAAAAAAAAAAAAAAAAGGAAACGCTGGCGGTGTGACTCTACTGTAGGGAATTTGGAGTGTCATTTGATTATAAGAACAATTATTATTTTTAGTTCATGCAGTTCCTGAGTGATAAACTCAGCAGGTATAATCCAGGTTCTTATGTACGGTGAGCAAAGAATTGCAAAGCACACACATGATGGCAAGTGGCAAACAGCTACAGTCACTGAAGATCGAGGGAAGTTGTGCTCGGGGCAAGTCCATGCCATGCCGACGAAAGGTGCCACAGATGGAAAGGTCATGGTGGGCTAACAGGAAAGCAAAAGCGCTGCACACAGATCACAGCATGCAGCACGCAGCACACAGAACACAGATCACAGCCCGCAGCACGCAGCAGGCGTTCGGAATCGAAGGGATGCGCACCTCAGCCTGGGTGCCTCCCCTGAATCTCAAGGTGACATTGACAGGGTGCTCTGTCATCTCAGGAGCGCTGCACACTCATGCTGTCCCAGAATTCACTCTGTTCTTAATTACATGCAAGAGATATGGTACATATTTATGAACCTTAATAAGGTTGGAGCGGGGCGAAGGCAGCTGAAGGCCAGGCCAGGAGAACCGACATGCACGTGCTCTCACCCGGAGCAGCAAGGATTTACTTGATTTTTGTTTTGCGATTCTCTCCCTCTCTGAGGACACTGGAAAGAGTAATGGCTGTAGGGTGCTGTTTAAAATTAAATGGGTAGATGGGAGTGACTTCCTACTAGTACCAAATGCCATTTAATAGTTCCAATTGATGGGCACTAATTTGCTATCCTGCAACCCTGCACTCAGTGGAGATTATTCCAGTAATGTTACCAAGTGGTTTACAATTAGAAGTGAATTCTTAAGCACTGAGGAATAATTTTACAGATAACATCTGGACCCAGATCTATTTGTGAGATACCTCTGAGTTAAGGCGATGCCTGTAGATGTAGGCAGAGTTCATGAGTGCGCTGTTACAGTAGGAAGGTGGTGGTGGTAGTATGGGTTCTCGCTTTAGTAATAATGGAAACTAAAATGAAAGCCACAGTACGAATTTACAAACAAAAACCATGATTGGAAATGAGAGAGCAGAGAGGGAAAGGATTCCAGCTTGAGCAGTAGCTGGAGGGCCACTTTCTGATGAAGAGAATCAGACTGGTCCACCCACAAAAGCAGGAGCCAGCTTTGAAGGATTAGCTGAGATGGAGCACGGTCCAGTCCAACATTATGTCTCCTAGTTTTGTAGCTCAGATTGAACCCTTGTGACTTGAGGGACAATTCAGTAACTGCTCATGGCTTGAAGGGCAATCTCAGTCATGTGAGGCTCTGCTGGAATCTGACTGAGGGGGCCATAGGTTTTGGGTAGTGGAGACTTCTGGACATTGGTATTCTTGGTCTTGAAGAGGGATGAGATAGAACAGGTAAATTTAAGGCTAATAAATCTTGTTTTGCCAACTTTTAGACACACACTCCCTAAATGTAGGTGTGTCTGTATGGAGAGCTGAGAAGAATTTGACGCAGAGGTTTTTTTTTTTTTTTTCCTTTTTTCTTTTTTACAAAACGCAGGTCAAGCTTTGTGGTGTGTTTAGTTGCTTATTGGGCATTTGTAGGCTTAGAGTAAGAGCTGTAGGTTTATGTGCAAAAACTGCTTTTAAGTATCTGATTGTCTCAGAAGGAAGTACAAATTGTGTGTTTAATGAGTAACCGGTTAAGGGCCCAGGAGTTTGTCTTTTGTCCCTGTAGTGGTCTCTGACCACCTAAAGGATGCCTAAGAATAGAAACAAAAGTGCTTAAATTTGGACTCTGCTGATGACTGGACATAAACCTTCCAAATGTGGGAAATAAATTAGCCAAGAGCCAGGAGTACCATGCCCTTTCTGACTTTGTCCTGGCAAAGATTCGAGCATGTTGTTACTAGCATGTGTAACTGATTGGAGCTGACTGGGTAATAGACTCACCTCTGCCCTCCTCGTCCCTTGTCATTTTGTGCCCGGCTTTGCGGATCAGAGAATGAGGCAGTTGTGTCTGGTGGGGTTGTTGAAGCTGGTGGTCTGTAAAGTGGTGCCAGGTGTACACACACTTGGCCTGGCTGTAGTCATGAGCAACGTGGGACTCCTGTGCAGCAAGCATGCTCAGAGACAGAGAGCTCAGGTGGATGGGTGGAGGTGGGGCTGGGAATTATGCAAGGGCCGCCAGGGAACGCTGCGTGTGTGCAGTGCATAGCGGCTCGGAACGTCCTTCAGGGCTTAGGAGGTCCTCACCGCCTCTCTGCTGTGTGCCTTAAATTCAGAACTGAGGCCTAAGGTGGAGGGCTGCTGTATGAGCGAGCACAACCTTGGCAAGGGTGAGGATTCACCTGCTCAGAGGGTCTTCTGTGTGCTGCCAGCCACCGGATGCGTAGACCACCCTTAGAGCCACAGGCTAGTTCCAGACAAGCTCCAGTTAATGTAGAAGTGGCCCCAGGTTCTCCTGGATCCAAATGTCTCCCAGTTGCAGGCTGAGGGCAGCCTCTGTGTGTGGGATGGGGGGCAGGTATTGAACTTGGACAGCTGTTACTGAAACATCCCTGTGGAAGGAGCAAGTAGGGTCAAAAGTCTTCCCCTGGGAAGTTTATACTGTGCCAGGGAACAGCATGCCAGGGAGCAGGTTCCATGCTGTATTGAGGATGAAATACATGCATTTTCTGTGCTGGGACTCAGACTCAGGACCTTACACCCATTGGCATCACTCTACCACTCCTAGCCTCGAAGAACTTTTAATTTCGCTCATAAGCTAATTCACATGGAAAAGATGCAGTTTACACCATTTAGACACAGTTCTGTCTACAGGATTTGAAAAGCACTGAATAAAGTAAGAGCAAGCTTAATGGCTGTAGTTAACACAGGAAGTCTGTCTGGAATTGCTTTCATTTGGGGGAAGGACAGATTAAATAGTTTTAGAAGCAGCTCAAAGGCCTAGAAAACTCATGGTGTCTCACTTAGAGTAGGGGAAGTGAGACAATTTGTTTTCCCCAGCTGTGAGAAGTTCCAAATTTCTAAACCTTATCTGGGGAAATAAATAAATAAATGTGTAATAAAGACAGATAATTTTAATTTTTAAAAACAAGCTGAAGTATTGTTTTATTTCTTCAATTAAAAGCCTTTCTATGGCTGGACAAACCAGAAGGTATTGATTAAAATGACTTTACAATATGTGCAAATATTGACACAAGGTTTAAGTGTTTCATAAATGTTAATTTGTTACATAAGAGTGCCTGCAGGGCTGTTTCTAGCCATCGGAACTGAATTATACATAAATCATAAAGAAGGAAGGAAGGAACTTTTTTTTTTAATTTTTTTTTTACCAAGAACATGCATTGGTACGTTGTATACATAATGATCACATTTATCATGGTTATTTTGTACCTGTACATAATGTATCTTGGTCCCCTGCCCTTGCCCCACCCTCCCTTCCTTTCTCCCCTTTCCTTATTTACAGCAGGTTTATTTCCATTTTTCCATTTTTTCCCTTTTCCCTTTCTTTCCCTTTTCTTTTCCTTCTTTCCTCCTTTTCCCTTTCTAGTTCTCCTCTCTTTTGAATATTATCTTTCTTTTATCTAATATCTACTATGCCTCTTTGTCTTTATGTACACTTATGGTTTCTTATATCAGAGAAACAATTTGATGTGTACTCATGAGTGACTGATTTATTTCACTTAAGAGTGTGTTCTCAAGGTGCATCCATTTACCTACAAATGACTCCAGTTTATCCTTTTTTATGGCAGAGTCGTACTTCATAGTGTAGAAAAACCACATCTTCTTTAGCCATTCCTTACTTGTTGGGCATTTGGGTTGTTTCCAAGACTTAGCTATGACAAATTGTGTTGCTATGAACATAGTTGTGCATATATCTCTTTGGTATGAGGTTTTCAATTCTTCTGGGAAGATACCAAGCAGAGGAATAGTAGGATCAAATGGAACCTCTAGATTGAGTTTTTTGAGGAGTCTCCATACTGATTTCCACAGTGGTTGGACTAGTCTACATTCTCACCAACAGTGGAGAAGGGTTCCTTTTTCCCCGCAGCACCACCAGCACTTGTTGGTTGATTTCTTGATAATAGCTGTTCTTTCTGGAGTGAGATGGAATCTTAGCATTGTTTTGATTTGCATCTCTCGAACGACCAGTGATGTTGAACATTTCTTCATATGTTTATTTGCCATTTTTATTTCTTCATCTGAGAAGTGTTTATTCATTTGAGATGCCCATTTTTGGATTGGGTCTCTAAATTTGGGGGTTTGATTTTTTTTTTCTTCATATATTCTAGATGTTAGACCCTTGTCTGAGGGGCAGCTGGCAAAGATTTTTTCCCCAGTCTGTGGCTTTTCGTCCTGTACTATTAGTGATTTCTTTTGGTGTGCAAAAGCCTTTTAGTAGGATGAGGTCCCAAGCACTGATTGTTTGTATATTTCCCATGCAGTCTGGGTTCTGTTCATAAATTTTTTTCCTACCTCTGTGTCTTGGAGAGTTCTTCCTATTCTCTTCTCCAGTAGATTTAGTGTTTCTGTTTTAATGTTTGGATCTTTAACCTACTTCAATTTTAGTTTAGTACATGGTGAGAGACATGTATCTAGTTTTAGTTTTCGGCATGTGGCCAGCCAATTTTTCCAGCACTATTTGTTAAAGAGGCTATCTTGGAAGTAACTGTTATGTGTTTGGTTTTCTATAAAACCCATTACCGTGGGGCATTACTGTTCCTTCAGAACGCCTCCCTCCAGTCCTCGTCCCTGCCTTCCTCCCTCCCTCTTCCCTTCTTTTTCCCATCCCTTCCTCTTCCCTCCCTCCTACCCTCTTTCCCTCCTTCCCTCTTTCCCTCCCTCCTACCCACCTTCCTTCCTTTCCTCCCGTCCTTCCCTCCCTCCCTTTCTGCCTGCCTGCCTCCATCCCCACCTCTATTCCTTCCTTCCTTTCCTTCATTCTTTCTTTGCTGAGGATCTAGCCCAGGGCCCTGTGTTGCTAGGCAAGTACTCTACCGCTGAGCTGCACACCTAGCCCTCAGAATTCTTCAGCTTTTCTAAAAGTGTAACCTTGAGTGTATTTGAACCTGTGAAAGAACAGATGGATTTTATGAGTACGAGTGGTTATTATGCAGAGGAATAGAATTGCTTTGGCCTAACCGTGATACCCTTTTCATATGTTAATTCTTAGAAGCTTATTATTTATACCGTTTTATCCCTCTAAGTGATAAATAATTGTTCTTTACAATTGTTTTGCCATCTCATGTGTTAAAAACAATATCTGTGAGTAATCATAGCTTTGAAGCATTTCAGGATTCTTCTGTTTTATTGAAAGATTACTTATGAGGTTATTAGTAAGAATAATGTTCAGTGAGTGAAATTGAAATATTGTACAATGGTGCCAGAGAAAGAGAATTAAATCTGTTCTTTACAGCTTTGGCTTCAGGAGTCTTAGGACAAAAGAGGGCCATTTCGGATCACAGAGAGCAGTAAGGAGCCCTCCCCTCATGCGGGTGTGCCTGAGCTAGAAGCCCTGTGCGTGCGTGCACCACAACACCATGCCCCTGTAGAGATGCCCTGTCCCAGGGGCTTATGCTCGCATTGCAGATTTTGCTCAGTGGTAGAGCGCTTGTCTAGCAAGCACAAGACCCTGAGTTCAATCCCCAGCACCCAAAGACAGCTTTGTGTGCCTTCTTTTGGGGAAAGAACAACAGTATGGTTCAGCACACTGACTTTCCTGTGTCTGCATGGGGTGTTTTGGGTGAAAACTTTCTTAATTTCTCTATCAAATCAGCTGGTATCTGCTGTTCCCAGCAGCCCTCCACAGCCCAGACTGAAGGTCCACTCATGTGGGTTCCTTCTGGTGGCCCCCGGTCTGGCTCGGATTGTAGACACAGCATGCAAGTTGAAGAGGCTTTAGTGATGCAGCCCTTGGGGGTGCATGGCGAGGCTAGTAGCCACACACAGAGGGCAGGAGACACGGCAGAGAGGGGGGACTGTGGGCTGGTGCCTGTATTGGGTTGAGGGTGTTACCCGAGCAAGCCTGTCGAGGAACTTTCATCGGTGGGTTTGAAGCAAGCAGGCAGAGAGTGATTGAGGGATGAAAGTTGAATTCATATTTAAAAATGAATGTGGATAGCTGGGTGTGGTGGCACATGTCTGTAATCCCAGTACTTGGAAGGCTGAGGCAGGAGGATCACAAGATCAGGTTGAGTCCCTCCTGGGCAACTTAGTGACACCTGGTATCAAAAAGGAAAAAAAAAAAAGGGCTGTGAATGTAGCTCAGTGGCAGTGACCCTGGGTTCATTCCTTACTACTGCAAAGAAAAAAAAGTGAGGCAGAATAAAATTATAAGCAGTCACTGTGTGGGGAGAATGTCCTCATAGATTAATTTAAAGGGTCGTAATATGTGCTAATTTGTTTTACCATAATCAGAATAAGAAAAGCAAACACTTTTGGTCTTTACAACAACCTTGTTCTTTGTGTGATGCTTTTGTACCCATTGTACGAATGAGAAAACTGAGTGTTAGGAGGCTGAGAGACGCCCCAAGATCAGACAACTGGCAGCCCCCCACCCACCCCAAGACCCTGCACTGTGTGGCTCTGGGATTTCTGGGTGTGCGGTTGGGCTTGCTGACGCGCTGAGAAGAGTGACATAGAACAACTGAAGGAGGAGCCTTGGGCTTTGGCTGTCGGGGGCTGGAGAAGGAAGGGATGAGCCTGCGAGTGGGGAGCTGTTTCTCACGTCCTGCGTTAGTTCTCACTGGGGACTTTCAGCACGATGACTTGGTTCCTGGGACCCCTTTGTGTACTGCAGGAGTGACACCGGCTGGTCCGCTAAGCAGGTTGCACCAGAGAAACCGCCACGTCCACATCCCACGCGACAGCCCAGGTGACTGTGGACAGCTCCCCTCTTCTGGCATTTCCGAGATGGCCGTGACGCCCCCAGATCCATCTCGGCAGCTCTGCGCTGCAGCACACGTGGCACCGTGGGTGCTCCTCAGCCGTGTCGTGTGCCCTGAACCCTTCACGACCTGCTGAAGCCCGTGAGCATCTTCTCAGAGCGTGAAATGTGTGCATAAGCTGACCAGGAGAAGCAGTTACCCTGGAGCACAGTTGTCAGGATCCTAGAGGTCATTAGGGGATGGACTGCCTTGGTTATTTAGCATATTAAGTAACAGTATCTAGTGATGAGCATAATACCCTACTGTTACTTTGAAGCAACAGGAAGAAGAGCAGCCTGAGCCACAACAATGGCTGCTGCAAGTGAAAGTCTAATTCCTGCAGGTCACAGACCACAGCAGGGCTGACCCTGCATGGTGGTCCATTTCCATTAGGGTTAAAGGAAACATGGACGTTAGTGAAGATGAATGGTCATTGTTTTCTGTTTAGGTTTGCAGATGCCCTTAATGATGTCCTTACAGTGGTGAGAACCCCTGAGGCCTGTGGGCCCATCCTTCAAGTCCTGTGAATGACCCTCATGGGCTCTTCCTTGGTTGCACTTTTAATGAATTTTAGATCAAATTAGGGAAAACTGATACCTTAAAAATTTTGAGTCTTCCTGTTTCTGTTCTTTAAGTCTGCGTTTATGTAGTGTTTTCGTTCATATCTTTCAAAACAAGTTTTATAATCATCTTTTTATGCTTATTTCCAAGAATAATTTTCAGATATTTTGTGAGTTTTGTTATCATTTGATCTTCTCTCATTTTTTAAGTGTGGATAATGTTTAGCAATATCAGTTTTAGCAAAGCACAGTGGTACATTCTTTTATTTTATTAGTACTTGTTTGTAATTCATGCAGTTTATAGTCATATTGGGGAGTGGTTACATGCACATATTACAGATTGTTTTTTATCCTCCCTTCCTTTGTCTCCCCCTCCTCCTCCTCTTCTGGTTTCCCAATCACCTTTTTTCATATCTGTTGATCCTATTTGTCTTAGCACATATTATGACTTATAATGTTTATATTGATTGGAATTATTAGGTTTCTGTACATGGCATATCTTTATTCCTCTCATTTCCCCTTTCTCTTACCCCTTTCCTTGTTTCCTTGGAGCATTTCTCTATTGGACAAGTTCTATCCCCTTGTCCCTTTGTATCTATCTTTTATCATTTTTTGTTTGTACTGTGCCTCACTCAAATGAGGGATATCATATCCAAGCTTGTGTGTCTGGTTTATTTCACTCATCATTATGTTTCCCAGGTGCATCCATTTTCCTACAAATACCTCAAATTTGTCATTCTTTATAGCCGAGTACTATTCCATTATATGTAGATACCACATGTTATTTATCCATCTGTTGATGGGTATACAGGCTGCTTCCAGGATTTAGCTGTTACGAATTGTGCTGCTATGAATGTGGATGTGCATGTATTGTTGTAGTATGACTTATGCTCTTTGGGGCAGATACCTAGCAGAGGAATAGCTGGGTTGTATGGAATTTGTAATTTCAGTTCCTCGAGAAATCTCCATACTGATTTCCATAATGGTTGTACTAGTTTGCATTCTCACCAACAATGAAGGAGGGCTCCTTTTTTTGCCACAGCCATGCCAGCATTTGTTATTGTTTGATTTCCTAGTGATTGCCATTCTTTCAGGAGTAAGATGGAATCTTGGTGTCCTGCATTTCTCTAATGGCCAGAGATGTTGAACATTTTTTCATATACTTGTTAGCCATTTGCATTTCTTTGTCTGCGAAGTATCTGTTCATTTCTCTAGCCCATTTCTTGATGGTGGTTTAATATTTTTGATTTCTTTGTATATTCTAGATATTAGTCCTCTGAGGAGTAGCTGGCAAATTTTTTTCCCATTCTCTGGGTTTTCTCACCACTCTACTGTGGTGGTTAATTAATTAACTCATTGCCAGTTTGAGTGGGAATGCTCAGCTGAATCGAGTCAGCCTGGTTCTGTGCATGGAAGATCTACCTGAGGATTATTGTCAGGATGGTATAGAAGGAGAACAGGAGGGGAGGAGTTCATGCTGATTTTCCTTGGAGCAGTTTTGGCTGCATTCTGGTTCTCACTTTCTCTAATAGCTGCTGTTCTCTTTGGAGGCGCTCTGGTCTTTGCTCTGGTGTCTCCTGGATCCTGTGCAGATCCCTCAACCTGGCACAGATCCTTCAGCTTTTTGGTCTGGATTCCCCAGCCTTCAGCCCCAGCCCTTGGACTTTCTGGCACAGACTCTTCAGTCCTCTGTTGCAGATTCCTCGGCCTCCTGATACGGACTTGTACGGGACATTGCTGTGGGCTCCCGACCCTCAGCTGGATTCTTTGGATCTCTGGTGCATGGGCAGATCTCTTACACTCTTCTATACTTGACTGTGTGGACAAGTATTGTCAGTTAATCTTGTAAATTTCTGTGTTCTGCATTAAAGCTGTTTTCTCTTGCAATCAGTATTTGGCACAAATACTGATGGAATCTTTTGCTGTACAGAAGCTTTTTTGTCTGATATAGTCCTGTTTGTCGATTCTTGCTGTTATTTCCTGTGTGATTGAGATTCTATTTAGAAAATCCTTTCCTACACCAATGTCTTCAAATGTTTTACCTATTTTGTCTTCTGGAAGGTTTAATGTTTCTGTTTTAATGTTTAGATCTTTGATCCGTTTTGATTTTAGTTTAGTATATGGTGAGAGATAAGGATCTAGTTTCATTATTCTACAAACAACCCATTTTCCCACACCACTTATTGAATAGCCTCTCTTCCCTCCAACATATGCTTTTGGACCTTTTGTCAAAGATCAAATAGTTGAATACATCTGGGAGGTTTTGTATATTCTCAGTTCTGTTCTACTGATACTCATCTCTGTGTTCCAGTACCATGCCATTTTTAGCTCTGCTGCTTTGTAGTATAGCTTGAAGTGTGGTATTGCTGTGCTGCCTGTTTTTTGCTCTTATTGCCCAAAATTACTTTTGATATTCAGGATCTCTTCTGGTTCTCTATGAGTTTAAGGATCGTCTTCTGTAGATCTGTAAAGTATGCTGTTGGTATTTTGATTGGGACTGTATTGAATCTGTGTAACAGTTTTGGAAGTATGGCCATTTTGACAATATTGGTTCTGCATATCCAGGAGCAAGGGCCATCTTTCCATTTTCTCATCTCCTATTCAGTCTCATTCTTCAGAATATTGTAGTTTTCTTTATAGAGATCTTTCACTTCTTTGGTTATGTTAATTCCTGAGTATTTTGTTTTTCTTGAAGGAACTGAATGGTATTGTTTTCAGAGTTTCCTTCTCATCCTGTTCCTTATTGGTATATACAAATGCTAATGATTTTTGTGTGTTGATCTTGTATCCTGCTACTTTGCTGAAGTTGGTTATTATTAGAGTTTTTTGGTGGAGTTCTTTGGGTCTTCTATGTAGAGTCTCATGTCATCTGCAAATAATGATAATTTGAGTTCTTCTTTTCCTGTATGTGTCCCTTTTATTTCTTTTTCTTGCTTAATTGCTCTGGCTAATGTTTCAAGTACTGTGCTGAGTAGAAGAAGTGATAGTGGACATCTCTGTCTTGTTCCTGATTTTAGGGGGAATATTTTTAGTTTTTTTCCCATTTATTATGATGCAGGCTAAATAGCTTTTATCATATTCAGGTATCGTCCTTCTATGTCTGTTTCCTTCAGGGTTGTGAAGAGGTATTGGTTTTTGTCTAAAAGCCTTTTCTTAATCTATTGATGTGACCATGTGGCTTTTGACCTTGTTCCTGTTTACGTGGCGTATTACATTTATAGACTTATGTATGTCGAACCATCCTTGGATCTCTGGGATGAAACCTACCTGGTCGTGGTATATCAGTTTTTTTGATAATATGCTGCATTCTGTTTGCTAATACCTTGTTAAGTATTTTTTGCATGTATATTCACTTAAGAGATTGGCCTATAGTTCTCTTTTTTTAGTTGGGTTTTTCCCTGCTTTTGGGATCAGGGTGACAATGTCTTCCATAAATGTATTTGGGAGCACTCCATCCCTGTCAATTTCTTTGAATGGCTTGAGGAGTATCATTGATATAACATCCTTAAAGGTTTTGTAGAATTCAGTCATGAATCTGTCAGGTCCTGGGCTTTTTTTAGCTGGCAGATTCTTTATTACTGAGTCATTGTCATTGCTCGTGATTGAGTTGTTAAGTATATTTATGTCTTCCTGGGTTAGTTTTGGTAGTTCGTATGTGTCTAGGAATCTGTCCATTTCTTCAAAATTTGCTGATTTGTTGGAATTTAATTTTTCAAAAGTTACTATCTTCCAGATTTCAACAGAGTCTGTTGTAATTTCATCTTTGTCATTTCTAATTGTATTTATGTGGGTCTTTTCTCTTTCTATGAGTGACTCTTGCCAAGGGCTTGCCTATTTTATTTATTCTTCCAAAGAACCAGCTTTTTGTTGATTTGTTTTATAATTTTTTAGTCTTGATTTCATTACTTTTCATTCTCACATTCTTATAACGACAGTCTCAGGAAGCTGAGGCAGGAGTATCACAAGTTTAAGCCCTGTCTGGGCAACTCAGCAAATTAGCAAGATCCTGTCTCAAAAATTACAAATAAAAACGACTGGGGATGTAGGTCAGTGCAGAGGCCATGGGTTCAATCCTTAATACCAAAAAAAAAAAGTATGATCAGATTCTGTATATTAAAATAATAGCTAGTGAATTTTTGTGCTTTCTGCCTATATAATCACCTCATCTGAAAATTGCTTTTTGTTTTCCACTCATGTTCTTATTTATTTCCCACTGTAGTGGTAGAATTTTCAGTACAATGCTTAACAGAAGCAGTGATGCTTACTAAAGTCTTTTTCCTGATTTTAAAGGAAATGCTTCTAATATTTGCCCATTTAATGGTAGTAGGCTGGTACAAGTCAGAAGCTTTTCATAAAATTTGCAAGCCACTTGTTAAAACACAGTGATTAAGATTAAATTATAGAAACGTACAATTAAGCAAATATTAAAATGAAGGTTTTAATTTTCAAGACTTATTAGGATTATATATGCATCTTCCATCTGGTGGTGGATATACTCTGTGTATCATGGTGTTAACTCTGCATCTCTTCCTAACCCCAGTAGCATTGATGTGGGGGAAAAATATAACTCCCAACCTGCTAGATGTCAGATATACTGAGTTCGTGTTCCCCAAAATCGAAGCATGAATGCTAAGGAGCAAAGGAGGTTAAGTGTAGGAATATTTATTGAGAGAAAGCTCCTGAGAGACAGGAGGGAACCCGAGTGGGTTGCCAATGAGCCCACTTTTCAGAGGAAGTTTTATAGGGCAAAATCATGAGGTGGGTATAATGTGGGTTAGAACTATGATGAGCCAATAACATTACAAGTGTACTCGCTTAAGTAATATTGATCCAATGGGGAAACAGGGCATGTAGTAAATGGACATGGAAAGAACAAAGACATTCCGGGCTGCAGTGGATCCGGAGGTCCTGGTTGCCCACCTAGATGACTGGTATTTCTCTATGCTTTGTCGGATCAGATGAGTATAATCCTCAACTTATTGTTTATCTCCCAGGCATGTGTGTAGCCCTTCATTTTATCCTTATCTTGAGGCCTGGCCTTCAATGGGTGCACCTTTGGTCATAGTTGTAGTGTATTCTCTTCTTGCATAGTGACTCTGTTGAGGACCCAGCCCTGTCTGACTGCCTATAATATTTCTACCTAACTCAGCTGTCTGTAATAGCATCACTTTGATAGCGTTGATTTGGCCATGGTAGGAATACAGTATCGACACCATGGAAAATGGTAAAATGCTACAAATCAGGGCTTTTATTTTCCTTACGGGCACCTTGCTCTGCATTTATTGTATATCATTTCATCAGTGACGCTTGCTGTGAGTTGAGCTCTCACTGTGTGCTAACCGGCTTGTGGCCGGTGCTTTTCTTTCAGACGCCTGCGCAGCTCCCCTGGCCTCCACCTTGCCTCGGGCCGCCTTCCACAGCTCCTCGGAGCTCTCCAGCAGCCACGGCCCCGGCTTTGCGAGTCTGAACCGCAGAGAGGGTGAGTCTGCAGGAGCTAACTCCACTGGAGACCTTGACTCTTTGTTACTTTCCATACTTATGAATAAAATGGGTACAAAACGGCAAAGGGTCAGGTCTAAGCCAATAGGCAAAGGGTCCAAGGGAACAAGAGGGCAAAGGGGGAGGGGAATGGGAAGCCAGAGGAATAATGATATCCTGAAAACAAGAACTTAATAACCCAAACTCAAAACAGTAACATGTACACTAGGTACTACAGTAACTTTATGTAGTTGTAACTTCATGCTGCATCTGTGTGGTTGTTTACATTGGTCGTTGTTTACATTGCAAAAGGCACAGTGCATTATGGTCTGTAAGCTTGTCTGATGGCCTGTAAATTTGTGTAATTTTGGACAAATTTTAATAAAAATCTATAAAAAAAAATCATTACATAGCATGTTAGTGAAATTGAGGAAAGTGGGTTCATCGTGTTATCATTTACTAGTTTTTTATCGTGTATTAGAAATTTGTTTTTGTTTTGTTCTTATAACTTTCCTCCCTAATTGCCAGCGAATACTCACAAAGCAGATTGAAGCCAGGAGCAGTGATGGGAGGCTGTAGATTATCCCCGATGACGTCCCTCTTTTCCAGTTTCAGAACGGGCAGTGAGGGGTGAGGAGACAAGGGAGCTCTTCACAGACAAACAGATGGAATAAGCCAGTATCACAGCTGCCGGGGGAAGCTAAACAAGCTATTCTACGGTGTGGCGTCTCTGCTGGGAAGGCGCCGTGGCTGCTCACGGGCAGCGACTGTGTCGCGGGGCCTCTTGCCTCTGGAGGCGGCTGCGGTGAAGATGCGGGTTCCCGCCCTGCCTCTGCAAGGAGCCGAGGGCTTGCTTTGGGGAGATGCGCTATCCATCCACACCACTCAAGTGTCGCCAAGTAAATTACTACTTCTGTTGGACCTGTAATAGTTCAGGGATCGAATAAGTTAGTATAATTAAAAATTCAGTATTGTGCTCCCTTTTAGAGGAGTAATTTTTCCATGAAAAATGAACTGATTCAGGAAATACAATTTAAAGTTATGTGTGACCTATGTAAATGCATTCTTGGTTGTAATGGCAATGCAAAAACTCTATCAGGTATTTTGCTCCCCATATAATGTTTCAAAGATCAGGGTTTAAGTATATAGCTTGGGTTTTGCTGTGTCTGTTAACAGTCAGGTGCAGCAACCTAGTAAGCAAGTAGGTAGAGTGGTAGGAAGGAGTCAGAGTGCCTGTAAAAATCTCCTTGAGTTATGGTGTAGAGCGTGCTGATTGCTGTCCACCATCATGGTCTTTTACCCAGAAAGAGCATTTCGTGGCCTGAGAGTCATGCTTACAGCCTCATTCAAATCATATCTACCACCCAGTGAAAATGTATTGTCACTGAAACCAAATTCAATTAATAATTACATTATCAAATTAACATATTTGGTCTGGTGGTTACTCCAATACCAGCTTAACATCTGACTTTTCTAGTGGTATTTGTCAGATGATGATAACTGAGGAAGCACTGTGTTGAATTCATTTCAAGAAGCCCAAGGAATCTGTGTATCATTTTCTGATTTGCAGGGAAGAAATCACTTGTGATTCAGGTTCCAGTGTTGTGAGCACTGAGGTACTGCAAAATTTATAAACATTAGAATGAAAAATCTTGAAGTGTAAGATCAACTTATTTCCAGTATTCTTAATTTAAAAATTTAACAACTCAGAATGGGATAAATAGTCATTGTGAAACGATATTGCATAGTTGCTCTTCTGTATTTGGGCTACTTTCTTTGCATATTTAAATTTAAATTAATTTTTTGTAAAAGATGCAATCAGCTGATTATTATCTTTTATGGCTGTTGCTACTCTGATTGCCTGTAACAAGCATTTCACTAAATATTCTTCAGTGGTGTTAGATGTCATAATCATTCTTGAAGCTTGATTTACAAAGCACAGTTTATCAATATTTGTTCTAGAGACTAATCCATGTGTATTTTTTGTTAAAAGCTAGCAGTCCAGAGTCATTCTAGGCATCTTCCATTGGCTTTGTGACCAAAGGTGAAATATACTAGTTATTTTGGTTTAGATTATTCTGTTGTAAAATACAGATAGTATAAATTGTGGATGATTATAGAGATGACTACAATACATAGAGTAGTTTTAGTTTTTAATTTTTTCAAAATTCTGTGCACGACTTGATGGTGAAAATCATGTTGAAACACATGATAGTTAAAATGTCTTTGGACTGTGTTATGGTGTTTAAAAAAGGCAGTGTCCTTCATTCCCCTCATTTCTCATTTATGCAGAAATCATTGAGTTTCTGGAGTTTTTATTAAGAATTAAAGTTGCCCCAAATGTCTCTACTTGTTCCAAGAATTTTATACACAATAGCTGATTACCGCATCATACTTGGTACAGAAAAATGAGAATAGTGTGTAAATATTTTAGATTCCTTGCATGTATGGTTTTATTTTTAAAATTTTTATTAGTACATGTTTGCAGTATATAATTATTACATTCATTGTGGTACATGCGCATAAAACATCTTAATTCTCTTTACCTCCCCTTTCTTCCCTCTACTCGCTTCCGTCTCTTGGTCCCCTTCCCATTTGTGAAACATCTATCTCCCTGTTTCCTATTATCTATCTCTTATTTTGCCCTGTAACTTTTTTATACTGTGATTTCTTATATAAGAAAGCATGGGATTATATAGGCTTGTCTGTCTGATTTATTTCACTCAGTATTATGGTCTCAAGGTTAATGTATTTTCCCAAAAATGACTTAAATGTATCCTTCTTTAAAGCAGAGTAATAGTCCATTGTGTAGAAATACCACAATTTCTTTATCCCTTCATCTCTGGATGGACATACAGGCTACTTCCAAGATTTAGCTGTTATGAGTTGTGCTGCTATAAACACAGTATACCTATGTATACCTGTAATACAATATCTTTAACAAGGAAGATAGCTGGAAGGGGAAGAGCTAGGTCGAATGGAATTTCTATTTTCAGTTTTCTTGAGGAATTCTCATACCAATTTCCACAGTGGTAGTACTAGTTTACATTTCTACCAACAATGTAAAAATGTTTCTTCTCCCCTACAATCTTGTCAGTGTTTATTGTTATTTGATTACATGATGAAAGCCTTTCTTTCTAGAATAGGATCAAATCTCAGTGTTTTGATTTGCATTTCTCTAATGGCAAAGGATGTTGAACAATTTTTCATGTATTTATTGGCCATTTGTACTTCTTCAGAGAAGTGTCTGTCTGAGTATTCATTTTTGATTGGGTTTTTTATTTGGGGGGTTCTGATTTTTTTGAGTTCTTTCTATGTTGTAGATAATACTTTGATACCTGAGGAATAGCTGGGAAAATTCTGTAGTTTGTCTCTTCATTTTATTGGTTTTGTTCTTTATGGATTTTTAACTTGATAGAATACCACTTGTTGATTTTTTTTTTTAATGTTATTTCTTATGCACTTGGGTTTCTATTCAGAAACTCCTCTCCAGGAGTTTTATCCATTTTATTTTGTGGCAGATTGAATGTTTCTATTTTAACATGCAGGTCTTCGATCCATTTTTATTTCATTTTACTACTCGGTGGGAGATACAGGTCTATATTTAATCTTCTGAATGTGTAACCAGTTTCCATGAGACCATTTCTTAAAGAAGTTATCTTTTCTGCAGTGTATGTTTTTGGCCACTTTGTCAAAGGTCAAATGTCTTGAGTGTGCTTGGGATGTTTCTGCATCTTCTCTTCTGTTGCATTGGTCAAAATGTCTGTTTCTGTGCCAGTACAATGCTGTTCTTATCTCTGTAGCTTTGTAATATAATTTGAAATCCAGGATTGTGACGCCTCCTGCTTTGTTCTTGTTCCCAGGATTGCTTTCCCCAGATCTCAGTCTCTTCTGGTTCCACATGACTTTAAGGATTGTTTTTTTCTAGTTCTGTGAGGAGTGCTGTTGGTATTTGGATTAGGATTGCATTAAATCTATGTATCATTTTTGGAAGTATGGCCATTTTGACAATATTGGTTCTGCCTATCTGGAACAACAGATATCTTTCTATTTTCTGATGTAATCTTTGATCTGATTTTTCAGAGTACTGCAGTTTTCTGATGTCTTTCACTCTTGGTTAAATTAATACCTAAGTATTTAATTTTTTAAATTAATTGTGAATGGTATTATTTTCTTGATTTTTTTTCTCAGTATGTTCATTATTAGTTTACAGGAATGCTGTTGATTTTTGTGTGTTGATTTTGTAGTTTAGGGGTCCTTTGGGGGGAAATTTTGGGTCTCCTATATAGAGGATCGTGTCTTCTGTGAAAAATGATAGTTTGACTTCTTTTCCTATATGTAACCCTTTTATTTTTCTTGCTTGACTGCTCTGGCTAATGTTTCAAGTATTACATTGCTCAGGAATGGTGATATTGGAATCCTTGTTGTGCGCCTGACTTTGGAAGGGATGCTTTCATCTTTTCCCCATTTAGTATGATGGTGGCAGTAGGTTTTTCATAAATGGCTTTTATATGATTGGCATAAATCCTTCTATATTTTCTTCAGATTTTTAAAATCTTGAATGGATGTTGGGTTTTATCAAATGCTTTTTCTGCATCTATTCAGATGATCATGTGATTTTTGTCCTTGTTTCTGTTTATGTGGTGATTTGTGTATGTTGGACCATCTGAATTCCTGGGATGAAGCATAGTTGGTCATGATGGATAGCATAATTGGATGATTTTTTGCATTCTGTTTGCCAGTACTGTATGTTGTTGAGAATTTTTGTGTCTATGTTCATTGATAAGATTGGGCTGTAGTTCTTTTTCAGTCGAGTCCTTGTCTGGTTTTGGAATCAGGGTAATGCTAGCTTTCAGGAAAGACTTTGGCTTTACTCTCTTTGCCTTTCAGTTCGTTAAAGAATGTGAGGAATGTTGGCATTATATCTTTCTTGAAATTATTGTAAAATTCAGAAATGAATCAATCAGGTCCTTTTATTTTCTTAGTTGGTAGGTTTTTATTTTCTGCCCCAATTGGCCTGATTATTCAATTATTTAAAGTTTTTATATTTTCTTGGGTCAGTGTTCGTAATTCATGTATGTCTCAGAATCTATTTGTTTCTTCTGGAGTCTGGAACTTATGGGAATACAGGTTTTCAAAATAGTTAAAGTAACCTTCTGGGTTTTGGCAGTGTCCATTATGATTTCACCTTTTTCATTTCTTACTGCATTAACTTGGGTCTTTTTGTTCATTTTTTTTTTTTTTTGGCAAGATTGACTAAGGGTTTGTCTATTTCGTTTATTTTTGTGAATAACCAGCTCTTCAGTTCATTAATTCGTTGTATTTTTTTTAAATTCCAGTTTCTTTAATTTCCACTCTTTTATAGTTTCCTTCTTTATACTAGCCTTGGACTTGGATTGTTCTTGTTTTTCTCAGACCTGAGGTGCATCATTAGGTTATTCATTTGGACTTGCCTGGTTTTTCTCATGTGGGCGTTCACAGCTATAAACTTCCCTCTTATGATTGCTTTCATTGTGTCACATGGATTCTGGTTTGTTGTATTGATACTATCACTTTATTCTAGAGACTGTCTGATTTCTTCCTTGATTTCTTGTTACCCATTGATTGAGAGTGTATTGTTTAATTTCCACGTTTTTGCACACTTTCTGTGATTTCTTGTACTGTGATCTGATAATACGCATGGGATAACTTTGATTCTTTTGTATGTATTAACTTTCTTTGTGGCTTAGTATGTGGTCTGTTTTGGAGAAGTTTCCATGTGCTACTGAGAAGAATGTGTATTTTCTTCTTGGGTGGAACACTCTGTAGATACCTATTAAGTTCATTTGTTTGGAGGGGTAGTTCAACTCTGTTATTTCTTGATTTTTTTTTTTTTTTGTCTAGTCGATCTATTTGTGAAAGTAGAGTATTGATGTTCCCTACTATAATTGTGGTATTATCCTTACTATATAGGTGGTGTGCTATTTTTTGGTGCACATATATTTATTATTGTCGTTTGTTCTTGTTGAATTGTTTCCTTAGCTGTGTGTAGTGACCTTCTTTGCCTCTTCTGATTAGTCTTGGTTTGAAGTCGCCTTTCTGAAAATAGGATAGCTACTCATGCTTTTTTTCAGGCTTGTGTTGCATGTAATATTGTTGTGCATTCATGAATTTTTTTTTTTTTAATTAGATGAGTCTCTTGAATGCAACCATTTGGTTTTATTGTTTGATCCAATATGTCAATTTGTGTCTTTTGGTTGGGGAGTTGAGACCATTCAAGTTGAGACTTATTAGTGATATATTTGACTTATACCTGGCATTGTATTTTCCTGTTGCTGATTGTTTCTTTTTCCATTCTACTTAACTGCTTACCATGGCTGGTATATTTATTCCATTAGATTTTTTTGGCATCATTGCTTTCATTGTCTCTTTCTAGTATATCCTTGAGCATGTTTGGAATGCTGGTGTGGTGGTTGTAAATTTCTTTAGATGCTCTTTATCATGGCAATACTTTATTTCTCCATTGATTTTGAAAAATAGTTTTCCTGGATGTATTAGTCTTTGTTGGTAGTTATTTTCTTTTAGGACTTGAAACAGTTCACTTAAAGCTGTTCTAGCCTTTAAGTTTTATATTAAGAAGTCTGCTGTAATTCTGATGAGTTTACCTTTAGAAATGAGTTATTGATTTTTCTGACATCTTTTAAGATTCTGTGATTGTGATGGACTTTTGAGTTTTTGACTATAATATGCCATGGAGAAGTCCTTCTCTGTGGCTATTTGGGGTTTTCTATTCATTGATTTTTCTCTGTGTTAAATTTTTCTCATACTTGTATAGTTTTCTGGTATTATTTTTGTAAACAGTTTTTTATACCATTTGTGCTGTCTTCTGATTTTTCACTGATTTCAATTAATTTTACATTATCTTCTTTGTGTCATTTGGTAACTGTGGGATATATTTTCTGTGTTCTCTAGTTGTTCTTAAGATACTTCTGAGTATATGGTTGCCTCCTTCACCCCCATCTTCTAATTTTTACTTTGGTTACTTCTGCTGCCTATACTTTGAATAGAAGTTTTTATCCTCTGGATTTCTGTTTGGTACTTTTTCTTGGATTCTGATTCTTTGCTAAACTGGTCATTCATATTTTGTATTGTTTTGTTAGCTCAGCTAGCTTTTCATAAGAGTCTTCTGTAAGCTCAATGATCATTTTATTTATTAATTCCATTATCTGTTTTGTTATATTATCTTTGCATTCACCAAGCATCTAATTGATCATTTTCTTTTTTTTTTCTCATCTTTTATCAATTTCTATAATTTAACTGTTTAGTTTTTTATTTTTTCACTATTACTGTTCCATAGGTCAGCTTTGGGGGATTTGGGAGTTTTTGGAGGCATTTTGTTGTCTTCTTTTCTCATGTTTTTGTGTTTTTTTTGTGTGCTGAGGGTTGCAGGTTGATTATAGTGGAAAGACTTCATTGCTAGTATGGAAATCTCCATGGTTAGTGTTTGCTTTCCAGTGATGTGCTCTGGATATGGCTAACTATAGGCCTTTGCCACTCTTCCAAGATTCAGTGGCCTCTGTTAATTTGGGGAGTACGGAGGGTGGACTGTAATTGGCTCAGCATCTATTTCTCTGGAAATAGACCACAGTATTGTTGATGACACAAAGAGCAAACAGATATTGGCACACAGCAAAAAACAATTTGTATATACAACTGTGCAACACTGGCAATGGGAACAATAATAGAATCAAAGACAGAGTGGATATTGACATAGTAAAGAACCAGTAAAAGTTTCCACTATACTGTCCTTAAGAATAGGAAAGAGATCTGTAATTATAATATAGACACAAAGACAAACCAAATATTGATATACAGTAAATATGTACCAAATGCAACAACTATATCACCATTAACAATCAAAACGAATTCATCAGTATTAGCATAAGACAAATATCTCTAGATTAATAAAACTTCTTTGTAGTACTAGTCAAGATAGAAGATATGAAGGGGAAAGTGAAAGAAGTGAAATTTGAAAAAAAGGAAGATGTGAATGAAGAGAGAAAAGTGAGATGAAGGATTAAAACATACTAGAGAGTAAAAGGAAGTAATAAAATTAGATAAAAGTACTAGAAAAGAACAAGAAAAAGAAGAGAGAATAAAATAACAAAAGAAGTATGAAAAAACCCCAAACACAACTGCCCCCAAACTCCCAAAAACCAGTAAAGAAAAAAAAAAATAGAAATGAGTCCACCAAAATAATTCCTCAGTGTTTTTGGATGAGTGGTGGTTTTTCATGGCCCTGCAGTATTGGAATCCACCAGATTCAAGAGAAAGATAGTGAGCACTGAGAATATTATTTTTTTTCCACACTCACATTTTCACATATGAGTGCTGAATCCTGCCCCACCTTTCCTGCTTTCAATCTTGCCCTGTATGAGGAGAGAAAAGTAAGGTAAAGGAGTAAAAAATATTAAGTAGTAAAAAGAAATTAATAAAATTAGATGAAAGTAATAAAAAAAGAAGAAAAAAAGAAATGAGAGTAAATCACATCACTCCAGTCTTTCCCAGTTTCTGTATTCATCTCTGTCCCCCGAGTCACAGCTTTCTCCACCTAGCTTTATGGCCTGTGGGTTTGTGACCCTTCCTTACCCCCCCGCCCCTCTGTCCATATACTCCAGGCTATGGCAGCTGTCTAGGGTGAGACATATTCTTGGTTATACTGCCAGACAGGGAAAACAGACAGACCTCTGAGCTTGTGTTGGATACAGGCAGCAGGACAGGGTGTGTGCATGTGTGCGCGTGTGTGTGTGTGAAGGAGTCCACTCCACTTAATGCCAGGACTTCTGACCAACCCCTCTGAAAGCCAGTCTTCTCTGACAAGTTTGGCTTCTCATGTCAGTGGGTGGGAGCCTTGTGATCTTCTTGGCTTGAGCTGAAATTTCTCTCATGGCTTATTTCCCACCCACTTACTTTGGTAGGGTGACTCCAGAACCCGTGAAGCACAGTTGTTTTGTGGCTCATTCTTAAACAGTGAACCCCTTCCCCAAATAGTTCCTGATTAAACATTTGAGTATGGCAGGTATTGTACTGCCCCAACTCTGCCATGCAGAAGGAGTCACTTTCAGAGTAAATCCCCACACTGTTTTTGTAGTTTCCAGTAGCCATGAGCTTTTCTTGGGGCTAGCACTGCTTGTACAATTCACTGTTTCTCCCCAGAGCTGCTGGCCTTCTGTAGGACTACCTTGTGTTGGTGGAGACAGGTCCCTCTCCCCAGGATCCAGAGCTAGTTCTCTGGACCGCTTCTCTTCTTTTCTCTTTGTTGTGTTGTATTTCTCCAGCGTCTCAGTAGATTCCGTTTTTGCTGTCAACTCCCTCCCAATTCCCAGAGATCAGCATGTTATTGGTTTCCAAGTCCTGATTCCAGGTCCTGGAGAGAGACTATTTTGTTGCCATTCTCTGCTACTCTTAATCTCAGTGCATGTATGACTTCAGCCACTTCCTAACTTCTCCAAAGCCAAGATAATTTAAAGTTTTATGGTTTCAGAGTTCACTGGTTCAGCACACAGAAATTTTTTTTTTTTTTTGGGTGCTGGGGATCGAACTCAGGGCCTTGTGCTTGCAAGGCAAACACTCTAACCACTGAGCTAAATCCCCAGCCCCAGCACACAGAAAATATTGAGTAAATAATTAAAATGCATTCTACATGTTATATTCTCTTTTATTTGAATATTTTTAGCTTTTACTTGTGAATTTATGTTTTCTGTTGACTTATGAAAATCATATTCAAAAAATGTTTGGAATAAATAAAAGAATGGGGTGTATGATGGGTACTGAAGGGGCTAGGTGGAGAAATACGGGCCACCATAGGTGTTTCTAGGGACCAGAGTCTGAGAGGTTTGAATACCACCACCCTCGTTTCTGTCCCATATATCTGTTAGCATTTTGTTCAAGATTCCTGATGAAAGATTTGCTTATTGTGGAGAGGGTAGTGGGTTAGTATTATCCTTCAACTTAAAATTAAATGAGTTTACTTTTAAATCTTTACTCGTGGGTCTTCTAGAGTTCTGCTCTGCCTTTAGGTAAAGGAGGGTGATTTAAGGAATGGAGAAAGATGATTGGCATGGAGTAATATTGTGAGCACATGCATAATCAAACTCCATGGACCTTCATAGGATGCGTGCTCAGAAAATGGCCCTGTTACTGTCTTCTCAAGATGGAGATTTCAGAGTCTGGTTTGTGGTCCATGCCTGTAATCCCAGCACTCAGAAGCTGAGGTGGGAGCATTAAGCCACGATCTGCTCTACTGTATATTCTTCTGGCCCAAAAAACGGGGGGTATCCAGCCACCATTTCGTAGAGGATCACGCCTAGGGCCCAAATATCTAACGGTGGGCCTTGACACATTTCATCAAGGAAGACTTCAGGGGCAGTATAACTGAATGTGCCCCCAGCCCTTCTCACCTCCTGGCCTGGGAGGCACCTGAAAGCCAGGCCAAAGTCACTGATTTTGACGTGACCCTGCTTATCTACTAAGACATTTTCCGGTTTGAGGTCCGAATGGATGATACCTCTCCGGTGACAGTACTGAACACCTCTTGTGAGCTCACTAAATAAGCGGCAGGCCTCCTCCTCCGGGATCTTGGTGTCCTCAGCACTGCACAGGTAGTCCCGCAGGTCTCCCGCTGACATGTACTCCATAATGACGTGTACCGCATCCTCAGTTTCCATGACTTCCAATAGTCTTATGATATTTGGGTGTTGGAGGGTTTTTAGGATCCCCACCTCTGATGTTATGAGGTTGGGCTCCAACTTTGTTTTGTCCAAAATCTTCACGGCAACCAGCGCCCCTGTGGTGTGGAGCCACGCTAAGAGCACTTTGGCGTATCCTCCTTCGCCAATCACATGTAGTACTTGATAATTTTTTGTGTGGCTCAGCCATGATGTTCCCTCACCACACTCCCTCTCCACACTGGGCATTATGTTGTAGTCCAAATTGCCACTCCCCACCAAATAAACCAAATCAACTAAACTACTTGATGTAATACAATTCTCCACTCCCCGCCAAATAAACCAAATCAACTAAACTACTTAATGTAATACAATTCTCCACTCTCCACCAAATAAACCAAATACCCGACACTCCTAAATGTAATAAAATTCTCCACTCTCCAGAACAGCAAATCAAGACTCCTCCCAATACCCACAAGAACTGTTCCACCCGAGATGTGGCCTTATATAGCGGCCCATAAGTGACCTCACACTGGCTCCTGTGAGGTCACACTACTAACTGGCCAATCACAGCTGGCCACACTCACCATGGCAACCTCACTCTTGGCCTCAAGGACCTTTGATTTTTAATTTAGGTGACAAAGTTTCTTACTAACATGGGTTACAGAGAGTGATACTTATGTTTTTAGAAATTAAAACCCATAAGATGCTTCAAAGTCCTTTTTCCTTCTTTTTTTTTTTTTTCCTACTGTATAAAAGCTTTGGTCAAACTGCAGAAAGGCATCGAGAGCCTTTTTTGGCACATGAGTGCCCTCTCGATCACCAGCTATTAATAAAGCGGATTCAGTAGGACTCAAATTTGGCTCTTTATATCTGGGTGGCATCTCCCTCTCGTGACCAAGTGGGGTGAGAGCAGGTCAGCCCGTGGGCTGGTCCGGCCTTCCACTTCATGGATATGCATGTATTCGTGTGGTATGGTACCTTAACATTTTGGGGAAAATAACTGGAAGGGGGTGAGCTGGGTCAAATTTAATTTCTATTTTTAGTTTTTTGAGGAATCTCCATATTGATTTTCATAGTTGTTGTAATTAGCTGTTTACAAGGTTGCTTACCAGCAAGTTATATACACTATGGGGGCCATACAAGTCTTAGAGCTTCAATAAACGTTAGATATTTGGATGGGTGCAGAATGACTGTGTGGTGTTTCAATTACTCTTTCTGTATCATCAAGAACTCCTCGTGGTTCAGCTTTCTTTGTTGTTACCTGGTGTATCAATGAGCTCGGTGAGAAATGAAAGCTCTCAGGGTCTGTGAGGGCTGAGAGAGTCTCTTGCAGATGCAATGTGCCCTTGACTATCAGAACTAGAGAATGGTCTTCAGATCTCTTCCCTAACAAGGATTTACTGTCCAATCCTGTGTCAGGTCTCCGATTTTTCAGCACGCAAAGTAACTGCTGCCTGGATGGATTACTTATGCTGACTGATTCTTCCTGGAGATGAACAGGCTTAGAGGTGGCCAGACTGCCAATCGAGGCCAAGTTGTGAAGCAGAAATGATCTGAACTGATCTGATTTAAACGCTAAATCTTTAGATGTTTCTCCAAATCTTTTCCACAAATGAATTGCTTCCAAATTTATTTTGCAGTGGCTCTGCTGCAAGTAACCTCTGGGGATGTCTATCTACCTGACAGGTACAGGTTTTTGAGTCATGAATTCTCCTTCCAGAGAAAGGATAACATGAACAAAAGGAAAAAAATAGTGAAGAGGGATTTGAATTTGCAATTTAAATAAAATGGCAAGAAGAAGCATTGATTTATTCCGAATGTACTTTCATGTTTGGACAAAGACCTTCTCAAATTCAAGGATTTTTTTTTTTTTTAATTTATGGTGCCTTTGTATTTTGAATAAAATATTTTTTGGTTTGCCAGTAATAATGGATTAAGTTTGTGAAAAGACTATTTTTCAAAATTTCATGGCCCTTTTAAGAAAATTTTTCTTCCCAATGTTCTTGTATTAGGAAGGTCAAGTTACCACTCATATTTTGTAGTCTGTATCACTTAGACTGTTTTACACTAATCCTGCTTTGGATTAATTTGATATGTATTTTCCTCATTTTATTCTTCCATGTCTCTGCCAGATATAATTAAAAAGTGCATTGTAGATAAGGGAAGGCAATTATAGTACTCCCCAAAACACTGGTATTTTCTTTTCTAAACAGTATGGAAACTGAAAATATTCAGGTAATTATGGTGTGTGAGCCTAAAGTTCTAGAACTGTCCATTTTTTTAAATTAATCTAATATAATTAGCCCAATAAACAGGATCAACTTCTTGTGGGGAATAAAGATTGATTACCAACAACAATGACAACGGTCCTATCATCAACATCATCTTAATAACAAGAATAACAAGTGCTATTGGACACACATACCCCAAAAACTACTTATATTATCTCACTTAATACATACAAATGTCTTTAGATAAATGTTCTTACTATCATATTAAAGATTAGAAACTCAGACATAAAAAACAGATTACCTAGATAGAAATACTTGATTTCAGTATAAAATAATACCTTCCCGATTTTCAAGTCAAAACTTTTAATTATCACACGACATTTTGTTTTCTCATTAAATTAGTGGTAAAACTATAGAAAGGAGGAACACGAAGATATTATATTTGATATCATGGGTGAAATAAAACACCATAAAGTCATACTTATTTCTTTAAAATAACTGGAACAATTTGTGCTCATTTAGCATTTTGAGGATTTTTTTTTACAGAGATCAAGATTTAATTATGTATTCAACAAAAGATAACAAAGACTTGAGTGTCATTTTGATCAAGTGGGAATTCTTTCTTGAGGGAGGACTAAAGCCTACTGAACAAGGGCATCTTAGGTGTCACAAATGTCATTTATAATTGTTTTGACAAGTACGGTTTCTGCTTTCTTTCTCCTCCCTGTTTTTA